>JAQGCH010000192.1:0-29626 GCA_034699485.1 Nanhermannia elegantula
AAAACGTATGCAGTTTTGGGCTGTTTTCAGATCCCTCTTCCTCCCTGTTAGCGTACGTGCCTGTTATCTCTATATACGCGTACGCATTTTAAAAATTAGTTTGACCCCCTCCCCCATGACTGCGTACGTACTATGTGTATGACCTCTAACTCGTAAGCAGTTTTATTGAGTGACTGTCTGAGGAAATGCAAGTGTTTTCACAATTATTTCAATTGAATGTAAGCCTCAATACACGTAAAAAATAGAATATATGCGTATTATGAATAATGCAAAAGAGAAACCGAACTTCATTTCAATAATATATTCAATAAACTAGACATCGATCTCATATTAAAACAATAATACAGGATTTCATACCATTCATACCATTCATATAACTAAACTTTTATTGAATGCAAATCAGTAAAAGTCATAGAATTTTTTGCATAAATTGTTATTTAATTGAAGATTAAAGTAATGACAACTATTGTACTGAAATGAATTCTTAAATTTATTCTCCTATTTATTAGATTTTTTTGTATTAAATAAATTCTAATACAAGTAAAAGTATTAGTATATTACAGAGATTTAGTCAACAAAACTGATGTAATATCTATAATGACCTCAAACCTTAAATAAATGAACTCTCCTTTTGAGCTTTAATGCAGTTGATGCCTCTTTTATGCATCAAATTAAGCAAAAAATACTATTTTCAATCTAAACTTATAATAATTTACTATAACTAAACTTATTTTAGCGATAATTAATTGACAAAATAGAGATAACAATTACGATTTGAATATGCCTGAAATCACATGCGGAGAATCAAATAAGTTATGAAATTTGATTATTGCAAATCAACCAAATTCTTTATATCTACTTTTGGTTAATGCGGAATTAGACCCAAATCGTTTATTCTATTGAAAAAATTGAATGCTTTTTAAAATACAGTATTATAATAAAATTTATGCTTTTATACCGGTATTAATTGAAAAATTAGATAAAAAACTTTGAGAAGTTCGAGCGCAACTGTTAATCGTTATTTTCCTTTTCTTTTATTTTTCAAAACATTTGCAGCAATCGTATAGTTTTGAACAAAAAAGTCAAATAAATTTAATTTTTAATTTTTTAATCAAATATTTTTTTAATTTTATGGCCACTAAACTAAGGAGTTTCCATATTAAATGAAAATACAAGTCATTTTGAACGAAAAGGAATAGGTTTTCTAATTCGATTGTAAAATTAAAAAAAAACGTTTTCATCAGCCAACTTCCTAATGAGAGGAGATCTCGCCTCAGCCCCTGTTAACCAGTGAGATTTTTACAGTGTGTAGGTGTGGGCAAACGCGTTGGGCCGTAGGGATGTTTAGAAAAACACTGAATATGTGGCCAGCATATAGCAGAGAAAATAGCCACTCCTGGGATTCAAACTCAGACCTTTCGATCTGGAGTCGAAGCCATAGAGTGTTGCGCCACTCCTCCCCTTGTAAAATTAAATAGATAATAAAATTAAAAGGTTTCAAACAAACAATTATATCATTTCTTATGCCTTTTATTTAATGTTAAATAAATTGATTACTTAATATATAAATATCAGTATAACATATTGTTAATTTTAAACCAAATGTTTAATTAACATGCTTTTATAGACAATTTACTGTTTTTACATTTTCTTTTGTTTTATTTTGCTGTGACTTTTCATTTAAGTTAATAGAAATTTTTTGTTCATAGATTTATTCATATTTTGCAATTTAATTCAATTATTAAACTTGATTGTTACCAGAGCCTCCATATTCGGGAGCAAAAATCAAATAAATTAGAGAGAGATTCTGGAGAGAAATTCGGAGATGAAATCAAATATTTTGTTAATGATATAAACTAAAATATCATATATTTATAGAAATTTCAATGAAAATGTAATGTTTACACATAATAGTTGTTAAATAAATTTTTAAATCTAATTATAAATCTCGGTATTACTGTAGTATTTAATAAACTCTGTCTGATATCCGATAAAATTACAATTACCAGACCTTGGTTTTGAGGCCGAGTTTCCAAATCTGATAGTCTAATGAAGCGTTTGTTCTGTTCAACTTAAAAAAAATCAAAGCGGGGACAAAAGTATTGTTTTTAATCAAAAGATATATATATTTTCAATAAAAAGACAAAAGGGCAACCAAATTATTGTTTTTAATAAAGATTATATTTTCACCAAAACCAGTATATAGTAGACTAGTGTTGGCAAAAAGGCTAAAAAGCTAAAAATTTTGTTAGCTTTAGCCTTTAGCCCTGTTTCCAAAATGTTATAAATGCCGCGGCTAAATGTTAAAGCTAAAGGCTAACGAGGCTAAATTGCCAACACTAGTGTAGACCAAGCACTATTTGTAAATTCTGAATATTAACGCATTCAGGAATTTTCTAGAAAGCCCCTGTTATTCGGAAGAATTCGTTGGCATAATTTTTACTTTAATTTTCTTCCGATTACTTAAAAAAATAATTCTTTATCATTTTCCCGAAGTTTCGACACCAGTTAGAAAATCGGGATGATCTTGAATATGAAGGATCTAATTATTACTATAGAATACAAATTGTAAGTAAAAAAGCGATTTCATACGATGTCTACGAAATATATTGTATGTTAAGCTAAAAAGTTTGTAACGTTAATAAAAGAGCGCCAGCACTGTAGTTAGTCTGAGAGTAAAACTTGACTTGAAAGGTGAGTTTTGAGGAACGACCCTATACTGAACCTGTACTGAACAACCTGTAGCTGCATTGTGATAGTCCACAACCTGTTTTGCAGTTCTCCTTTCAGTATTTGTCGATAAATCTCAAAGAGCATAACATTTTCTCTTATTTCTGTTCATTTCTCAAAACTGATAATAGTATAAGTTAATTGTGTAGCTATACTATAACAGACCAGTATTAAGTGAAGGTGCGTCCACTTGAGCCTAAAATTTAACGGTTAAGAGCCGCTTATGAGTCACTGACAAAGTTGAATCACCTCAACAAAAAAGTTTTTTACCGCATATGAAAGTTTGCTGATAATCAAAAGTTGATCGCAGAGAAGTTGACGAGAGTTGAGTTGCATCAGTGAAATACGAACGTCGACCTCTCTTTCAATCCGTTTATTGTTTATCAGGAGATCAACTTTTTATATAGAGCTTGTTTAACATCGAAAACAAGTGTTTTGTATTATTGTTATACCGGATTATATCTATTGTTTTACATTAAATGACACTATGAAACAAACGTATATCTAATAATAGCAATAATATGAGGTGTTTTGGAATTGGAGAGAAGCGCCGCAATTATCATTGCAAAATAGTTCTTCTTGATGAGACTGAACTAATACAAGAAATTCAGGTAATTTTTATTTACGTTATGCTCTTTTAATTCAATTTATTGCTTCAAACACGATATGCATTCGATTAACTGCCCTTCTCTTTCATTTACGATACTATGTTTTGGGTTCTATTTTCACTTTTTCTAATTTGAGTCAATTTAATTCAAATATTTAATTGCGTGATCAAATTGAGCTCAGATTCATTTTTTTCATTTTTGATTTTAAGCCATTAGAACAGTAAATATAATCTTAGGGATAAAATTTACGATCGCATAAAACTTTTTAATTTTTAAGCCAATAAAGAATTGCTAATGAACTGCAAGTGCTCAGAGCTATTTCTATGGCTCTAAATCATCACTAAAACTAAACTCTACTAAATATTATTATAAGTTATTCCCATTCGCATAACTGTGAAACTAAATCATTTACTTATTTGTATGATACCTGTGTATACGTAGCCAGTATCGTACCCAGTTCTGGGACCAAGGGGCCCAGGCCCCCCAAATATTTTCATGCATTTAAGTGTAGGTCTGTGGCAATTTTAAGAATTATTAAACTTTGAAATTTTTCCTATGTCTGGCCCTCCCAACCAGAAATTTCTGGGTACGGCATTGTACGTAATTCTTTAAAAAATGAATTGAAGCCAAATATTTAATTTAAAAAATGAAAGCTTAAAACGTAATAAATATTGTCATGTTAATTTATTCTTGATTTGACATTGTATAGTATACAGTAATGTCACTTTCGCTTAAATGGATTAAAATGCAATGCATTCTCATAATTATTCAATTTTTTTAACAAATAAAACATAGAATGTATTATTAAATATATAATATATAAATGTTCTGAATTCAGCTCATGTGATATTTTTGATGAAAGCTCACAAAAAGTAAGAAAAACATTTTGAAAATTGTCAGAAACTGAAACTCTCAACAGTGATTTAAATATACGATGGGAAAGCAGTTATTTCTAATCGTTTTGCAAACCAATTACTACACACTTAATAAGAGGCTTTTCTAATTGTATTGATATGAGTTGAGAAAATTGAAATTTTACACTATTTAATTGTTTTTATTTGTTAGGCCTATTACTTAAATACCAATAAAATGTTAAAGTAATTCTGCTCAAGCAAATCATACATAGTGTAATCATAACATACAGTTGTCATTATTTATCCACATTTATATTGTATTTGTTTAGTTCTTATCTTTTCAAACAAGTTGAAGTGATTAGTAAAATGAAATATTTTTAGTTAATTTCCTGTTTAAATGTTTGACAGAATTTATTACTAGTAATTAGTCAGTTAAAAATTAATATAATTTGGTTAATAACGATATTTGGAGAAATCATGCAAAATGTTAACACTATTTAGATTATCCGCACTTTTTTGATAATATATTTTTATTTATAATTTTAAAATGAGTTTTGTTGCTCATCTCAATTATAAATTGCGTGAATTCATTTTAATCTTTATAGAAATGAACGATAAATTGAAGTCAAAAGAGCATAATTTATGCAATATTTTTCATTTCTCTGATGATAACTTACAGTACAGTACCTGTACTTGTATTTGTGGTATTTTAGTATGAGGTATAACTTTTCGAATTGCTTTTTTGAAAGTAACACAATACTGTGTATATCAATCTTAGCTGTATAATAAACACATTTTCTGGTAATAAACTCTATCATTAAAAGGATAAGGATTTTTCGGTATTTATATACTGCTCCCTAACTTGATACTAAACTGAATAGAAAATACTCTAATATAAGTTTAAATTCCTTTAGTTGTGAGAAATTTTAATTGAATCACATACTTTTGCACAACTTTAAATTTTTCGTTTAAGCACTTTACAGAGCCAGAGCTCTTCCGATAAGCCTGTTTTAAAAATAATATAAAAATATTTGCCATTTTAAAGGTTTATCAGTCGGCTTTAATCAGTGGTCATTTTAAACAGGTGTTAGGGATTAATAAGCCTCTAATAATAAGATTAATAGGGATCAATGCAATTCCTATGTTGCGTTATTTTTCAATCTCTCTATTTTAGAGGCATTTCAATATCGACTGTTTCATGCTTTTTGATGCTATTTTTGAAATAAAAATCTCAAATATAGTTCTCATCCTATTTTATTCTAATCTTAATAAAAATCTGATCTATTCTTGAAAGTTAACTTTCATTTTGGAAAGATTTTCAACTAATTCTCTCTCTTGACATTTGACAGCATCAAGATTAGACATATTTACAAATTTATCTGTACTTTAGTTGTCTCGTTGTCTGAACTTATTATCTAAGAAAAGAGAAATTTTTTCTTACAACTTGTGTGTTCTCATACATCCGGAGTTTCAAAAGTACAGTTAAAAAAAATAATGGCTTTAAATAAAAACCGATAATAATAAAATAAACACATTTCATGTGTTTTGACAATTATAAGTCTTATAACTCTTATATAATGATAATCGAAATGTGAATCAAACAAAACAAATTTCAAATTAAAGCTAAAAATAATTGAAAAGCGTTGAAATTATTGCTTAATCAAAACATGAGAACAATTGAACTGTATGTGAGAAAATTTAGAACCAATAGTTTGTCTTTAGTTGTAATGTTCGCAACACACTATTGTTGATCGCCTGATTGCACGCATCAGTCCTGCCTGACCTTCTATCCAAGTTTATATCCACAAACTTTCTTAATGTTTCTGAGAGTCGCTATGATGAGGTCTCTGGCATTATAGGCGGTAATGACAACTCTGTGAAACTTTTTTATGCTTGTGCTGAAGAAAATTGGCTGATTCATGTGTACTCACGAATATTATTTCCTCTGCAAACTCTACAATCTTTATATAAAATGAGCTATGATTGAAGCTCCTAATGATCCTCAAGCGCCATCATTTCTACTCGAAATCGGTGCTGCAATTTCCATCTGAATGAATCTTTGCGTATTATTTCAAATAATAGCCCTTACTATTTCAAAATACTGGTAATTCTCTATTTTATAATAATGAAAAACAAGTGGTCCATCATTTTCATTTCAAACTTTAATTATATTAATATGAATAATAAATGAATAAACCATTTCATGTTTTTCAATCTTTAATTAAAGCTTCTTTTTTAATCTAATGAATTAATATTTATTGATTCCCTTCAGCCAAAAGATGAAAGACTTTAGCAAAAGAGAAGGCTTTCCATTTCATTCTAATTTTTTTAGTACTTCTTAATTCGTTTCAGTTCTAAGGAATAAATGCAATGACTGTAAAATATTCTACTTTTAAATGAAGTATGGCTTTGAGATGATTGGTTTCTGCACGCATTTCAAAGCAAATAAAAAACTTTTAAAGATTAGAAGCCAGTATAGTCTGAGTATAAAAACTAAAGGACTATTCGATAAGTCTAAAAGTTCATGACTTCTGAATCTGTGTTCAATTTGCGAAGACATTCAGGATCTGTTCTGAAACTGGATCTGCTCATGATATAAGCATCTGCTGAATTAGTTGATGATTTATCCGCTATTTTCAATATCAAAACTTATTATTTCTAAATATTGAGAGTTTGAGAGTAAAGAAAATAATTTCGTTGGTTGGCTTGAAGTTTAAATGAAGCGATAAGACTGAAAGATACCAAAACACATACTCAAAGAAACGAATTGAACCGTAAATTCAAATAAATCCATAGAAAGTTAAGCAATACTGTTATGAACTTATCCTCAGGCAATCTGAAACCTTTATGACTTTCACAACCGCTTTGAGTCATAATATTGTTGTGCTTTATTATATATAGTTTCGCATATATTGCAAATTAAAAGTTTCTAATAAAGTATATACCTGTATGCCTATTATCTTCAGTCTAGAATCACCGATGAGAACCAGAACATCGAGGTATTAGAGGTATTACCACACCCTCATTCAAACAGGTAGTTACCGAATGTTTTCACTGACCCTTAGGCTTTCTGGGGTCACATATGATAATTGAAGTTATACTTTTATAAACAACGTTGTTTGCGCTCTCAACTCAGGGCAGGAAATTCCTAAGAGAGCAATCACTGAGTGAAAGCAATCAAAGTTGTCGTTAAGTTTCTCAGTTCTCCGAATTTTTAAGTTTTAAACTGGCCTTTAGTGCATTTCTCTCCACAGGTATCTTCAATATAATCTTATAAAGTTTCGCTTTATAGTGATTTTTTAAAAACAGGCTTTTTAGCACTCTTTAGACGAAGTAAAACACAATAAGCATACTTGGCCTGTGATGTCTATGATATCAACTTTAGCTAATCGACAGTCAATCTGCTTAATTGAAATAAATTGGTTTTAAATATTTATGCATTATTTATAGTTACTGGAGCCGTACCCACGTATGGGGCCAGGAAACCCTAACCCACAATTTCTAGACATTTAAATCTGCATAATCTTCTATAATATTGTTTTTATTCAAATCAAATCCAATCAAATTTTTGAATCTCTCAATTTTTTCTATTTTTGTCCCTCTAACTAAAATTTGTGGCACTGCATTGTTTATTTTCTTAATCATAAGTGTTCTTCAGGCTCACACTGACTGAGTCTATGAGAAAGAATACTTTATAAGCAATAAAACTGTAAAAGTTTTTAAGTTTAAATTTTTGCGAATATTATTTTATGTACTTAATTAAAACTAAAACTTAATTAAAGCATATAAACGTTTGTATTCTAAGAAATAATTTGCGATCAGGACATAACTTCAAAATTAGCTCATATTTGTCATTCGAAAAATATAATTTTTCAATTTTAATTAAATCTCTAAAGCTTAAAAAATCAATAAAAATGCAATAAAATTCTATTAAACCTTAATATTCAGTTTAAACCTGTAATCTTTAATTATTATTAACTGTTGTATACACACGAGCGCTCATGAGGTAATGGTTTGAAACTTAAAAGGGAACGATTTGCTATGTAATCACCGATTTCGAAAATATTTTAAGGGCATAATTGTAATGTCATAACAGAAATTATATGTTTTTTTAAACATGAATTTTATGACTTCCTCTGAATTATAATATAATTAATTTGATTTAATTAATTCATTAAACTATTAATTGAAATATAATAAAAATGATTGACTAACATGTTATTGTTTGGTTAAAATCCACTTTAGATTTGAATTCATTAATAAAATCGTACAGAAATTTGTTATAAATTATGAAATTAAATTAAAACTGTTTGCTAAGCTTTTGTTAAAATTTGAGTTAACAACCTGAATCAACATTGAAACAATATGATAGTTTAGCCTTAATTAATGAAGTAATGTAAACACTTTAATGAAGTTCATTGGAAAAATTTTAGTAAAACGCATGCCTTACACATTAAAATTTGAAATTGCTCTTCAAGTTTAATTCTATAATTGAGTTCCAATGAAGCATAATGTGAAAAAATTCTTTATTGACTAGGTTAGATTAGTTTGATATTTAATTGGTACCGGTATATCACTATAGGTTAATTAACAAATAATGTGAACATAATGTAGAACAGGTGTGTTTTCAAATTTCAACCCTTATATTATGATACTTTCTTTGGATTTTCTAAATAATTTAAAGGATTTTCGACATATTTCATGATAATTACGAATTTTGGAAAATTTGGTAATTTTTGTAATTTTATTTATCTCCTAAAATATGTGTTATTAGTTTGTGCTTATATTCAAAACAAATTAGAGTTAAAGAAAACATTTTGGTAATCACCAAAAGTAGACTTTCTAGTGATAACACGTCTTGATTTTAGCTGTTTTATCAAGATTTTGGTCTATTTTCAAAAATTGAAGTGCTTGGTCCCCCTTTGATTTTAAGCTATCCTGATAATGTCAAGTTTTGGACCCAATAAGATGTGGTCACGATAGTTCTAAACCATTATCTCTTATGAGAAGCATCTGATTCCAACTTAATCCTATTGAAATTTCATTAAAAAATCTTATAATCTGAGTGAAAGTTTGGGTTAAAGCTAGTTTTTTGCCTAAAAATAGGAAATAAATAGCTAAAACTTTAAATAAGGAAATATAGATACTTTGCTTTTTCCTGATAAATATGTACTAATTGGGGAGAAATATATTTTGAAGTCTATTCCCGCTGATTCGAAGTTGATATTAAGAGAGAAATTAGAGAACAAAACAAATGTCTAAACAAAACCTTAAATTTTACACTTAAGTTGAGCAAAAACTCGTATTTTACTGTTTTTTTAGAATCACAATACCATTTTCTATCACTACTTCTAATCCATTAATCGACACATTAATCAGTAGCACTTCTTTAACATTTTAATCCATTTAAATATTAATTCTGCTCAGTATATCTTTAATGGTTTTTAACATTTAGCTATGAAAATAAAATTAAGTTTTGGTTTTATTTATGTCTTTATTCATATTTCCAGTCTTTAATCATTGTTTTTATCATATTTTTCCATTAAAATATCGCTAAATCCTTATGACTTTGAGTCTTTATCATTATTGTCATTATTAATCAATTTGAATATAAATTATGGCTCCGGTGCGAAACATCGAAGCCCTGTTTTCATTTCACTGTGATCTGATTCAAACTATTTTGCTTTTAAAAAAATCTCTGTTCTCTAATTTCTTTATTTCGAGTATTTTTCAACATTAATTATAAAATATAATAAATACTTTTCAATAAATGAAATCAAAAGCATTCATACATAGATTTATTGAACACTTCTTAAAGAGCTTATCAAATACCAAACAATTGCCAGAGAACTATCATGTCATTCAATACAAAACTAGTTTTTAAGACTTTAAGTAAGTTTCTTTAAAATATTGCTGTTCTCATTATATAAAAACAATCGCTTCAAACAATGTCTAAAACAGCATATATTATAAAAAATTATAAAGTAAAACATTCTGCAATTTAAAAATTATATCTCTTATTAAAAATGATTTATAATAAAAATTGTTTAATAAAAGTTAGAAAACACTCGAAATAAGAAAATCAAAGAACAGAGACTTTTTTAAATCAAAATAGTTTGAATCAGATCACAGTGAAACAAAACAGGGTTTCGAGGTTTTATTTTTCGATGTTTCGCATAACTCACATAAATTATACCCAATTGTTAAATATATTCAAGTTTTATTGAGAAAAGGATTTGAAAAAGTAAATTCAACGAAACTTTCAGTTAGCAGTAAAAAAAATTTCTGTTTGAAATATGATAGTCATAAAAGTGAATTTTGAAACAAAGTTATATTCAAGAAAACATCGAAAACTTGAATCATTCAAGAAATGTATAAAATGAAGTAATAAAATAACATCTTTTATAAGTTTAGGAATGCATATAAATCTTTCTTTAATTTAAGTGAGATTTTAAGATATTATCTAATAATTAAAAAGTGAAATGAGAAATAATGAAAAATTGAAGTATAACTTGAAATTTGGAACATTTCAGCAGTAAAAGTGATTAAAATTGACTTCATTTTATCCAATGATTAAATGAGTTTCAATTTTTGCTTACAAGTTGTCCATATATGAAATGCCTGTATTCCATAAAAGAACAGTTTTCGAATTCAATGATGAATAATGGCTAAAAGTGGGCAGAAATTAATGCAGCCTTGAATCGAACTGTGAAAAGTTCAAAATCAATAAATATTAAGAAATATTAAAATTATAAAAAGTAATAAGAGATAACCATTAATTTAATTGCAAAAATTACTATTTTTATTTCAATCTTTTGAATACAAAAATCATTTTAAGCGGAAAATATAGTTTAGTTAAGCGTTTATGTAAAAGTGTAAAAATTAAATTATATTTTTAATTATAATATTTTAGGATATTTCTCGAGGACAAGATGTTTTGGATGTGGTCTTCAAGCATTTAAATCTTCTCGAAACTGCATATTTTGGTCTCCGTTTCATTGATGCAAAAGGACAACCGGTATTTTATTAATAATTACTCATTGTTTCACTCAATTTACATAAAAGTGAAATAATTTCTTTACATAACACTAACATTTTCGGTAATCCTTTTCGAGAGAAGCCTAACAGCTATAAAGAGCCATCGAAGCAGTACAATGCTAACAGTCATTTGATGGGAATTTCTCTTGTGAAATACCGGCTAACACATAATGAGTTTTGTCGAATCACAAAGCATTGCTAAATAATTCGTTATATTTATTCAGATTGTTTAATAAGATGTTTTTGAAAATTAAGAATTGCTTTAAATAAAATCTTATGAAAATATACAATAATTATAAATTTATAACTTTTTAGACATTAAATGTCTATTCAAAAATTTGGAAATGTCTCATAACACGACTGTTAGCAATACTGTTCATATAAAAATAGTTCCAAAATTATTTTTATTTATTTAATGTTAACACTTGTCTTGTATTAATAAAAATTTAAGTTTTTTAATTTTTAAAATTACAATCAAACCTGTTTATAGTGAACAGTTCGGTCCCACAAAAACTGTTTACTATGCGGATATTCACTATAACAGAACAGTTTATGTTCGTCTAATCAATTTCGCTTGAAAAATATGTTCACTATAAACGGAATTGACTGTAATTCTATTTAAAAAATTCATTTTTTGAATTCTACGATTTGTAAATGTAAACTTTTGTTCAATTAATAACGTTTAAAACCAATACTCAGAAAGAAACCAATGAAACCTTAGCCAGAATACATCTTTTATAATAATTTGGTTAAGTTGTTTCAGTGGAATCGAGTACATGTCTCGCTAATCTTCGATTTAATATGTTCATATGTTTTAATTAATAGTACCTTACTTGTACATAATGTTATCTACGAAAACTCCGAGCCTGAGACTAATCAGCCAAGGTTAATAATCAACAGAGCCTGAGCTTAGAGTCAAACCATAGAGCCTCAACCTTAGCATATAATAAACTCCTTGAAGCGAGCATATCGAGCCTGGATCCCAGGCTAGCCTAGGATCAGCCTAACCTAATTGATAAAATTAAAACTTGTTTGAAATGAAAAAATTATTTTCAGTGATTCATTTGTTTATTTCAAACCTCAGATATGATATAAATTCAAATAAACAAAATATTAAATTATTGTGAATTGTATTGAAATTTTTAGTACAGGTTCTTCAGGCTTAATATGCTGAGCAAGAGCCTAGACTCAAAACCCACCAAGGCTAAGGCTGAGCCTGGATTCAAAATAGAGCCCCAAAAGGGAGTTCCGCAGGAACGGGACTGGAGTGGGACTAAAAATTTTAATTGCGGGATGGGATGGGAATTGAAATTTTCAAAATTTGGGATCTAATTCAAGACCATGAGTCCAAGCCTGAGCTTCCAAAATTTTCCTCCAACCGAGCCTAGAGCCTAGGCTAGCCTATGGAAAACATTACCTATACAAGTATATACACAACTTAAACCACTTAAACTTAAATTTTTATTTTAATTGTAACATTTAAATCTCCAATAATTGAGTCAAAATGTTTTTGAAATTTAAGTCTCATTGTTTCTTCTCTTTTCTCCGTTTAAATAATAAAACTTAATTTTTCAATTTTAGTGTTGGTTGGATGCAAACAAGAATGTCACCAAACAAATGCACGGTATATATGTTTGAATAAACTTTTATTTTGCATATTTTTGAAGAAAATTAAGGTTTAATTGCAGTTTTCGGCAATTAATATAAATGAGTTGAAATCTTGTTTTAATCTCAAGCTATTAAAGCTGTTTCCAAAGTTTTAATACGATCCTTGACCTCATTTTCAAAAGAATAATTCACTTTTATGCAAATTTGCGTTGTTTTATAGCTGATTTTGAGTCTTATTTTATTATAAATAAGATAAAATTAAATGAATTAAAGTTTTTAATTATAATGCAAACAAAAGCATATTTGAAATTACACAAGAGCTGCACAAAGATTATTGCGTATAAAATACTTGTATTCGCTTATTCTTCTTTGGAATGGCTTAAGAATACTGCCTGGGGTGTTATCCCACAGCAATTATTCGGTTCCCATCAAACACCAATCCAAAAAGGACTCACTAATTACTACTTAGTTGTACACAACGACTGATCGTTATTATGGCTGTTCCGCAATAATGCATTTCCACACTTGTTAGTATTTTTTTTACTATTTTGTTGAAGTCGGTTGAAGTGTGTGAAAATGTTAAAATCAAACGTGATATTTAACATATAATTATACAATGAATGTGAATGCTTGACTTTCACATTAGCATAAAATCCGTCACATGTCGGCTTCGAAGAAATAAACCAAAATTGCAATTAGTTCTTAATTAACTATTAAATGATAAGATTTGAGTTAATCAAAATTCACATTCAAAGTGTTTAATTTTTTTTATAGATAAAGTCTTTGTTTGATAAACATCTTGAGAAAAAAGATTAATTAAATTAATGCAAACTTCGATCAAATATTAATCATTTTTAATTAGTTTTTTATCTTCACCCACATATAGTGTGTTAAGAATAGATTTTTTGCATGATTTTTGTCACATTAAATAATTTTTTTAAAAGTTGATAGAGACAGACGATCGCGATTACATACGGAAGATTCACGAATCAAATGGATTAATAAAAATTAATAAATGATATACAAAAAGTCAATAATGTAATTGTGCTTCTAATATGACCTGAATTATAAGAATGGATCTAATCATTGGGGTCATGTTTCTTGTTTTCTTCAACTCTTTGAATTTACTTTTATTGATCGACCGAAAAATATTGTATATTAATATATTGGTCATCAATAACTCTTCATATTATATCACTTAAGATAAATGCAGAACACAATGTTTTACTCAATTTGACCTCATTTTGCATTTATTATCAATTTAAAGTTAAGATGAGTAATGATTATGAATGATATTAATTTTAGCTTAAAGTCAGAATTTGATTTATAAGTATTCATTAAAATGAATTTTAATTCAGACTTTATTAAACAGCCTCTCAAGCTTCAAAGTATTGTAAACCTTAAAGAATTGCATTTCTTTTCTATTGTTCAGAGAGAATGAGAATATAAAAGTATATTTTCATAGTAATGCAGAATCCAATTTATACTTTTATATCATGAGAAATACATTTGTTCGTGAAATCTGTGAGACCTTAAATAATTAAAATTGCTTTAAAATAATGAGATGCTATTAATTCACGAAAAAAATTAAAATATTCTCGAAATATAAATCCATCTTAACATTTCTTATATAAAACAGTTTTAATGTAGAACAAAATAAAATAAATATTCGATATTAACCTAACTTATGGTATTGATTAATGTTGATTACAGTTTCTAAGTTAATGGAATAAAATTTTAATGATATAACAGAATGCATTAGTTTCAAACCTAATTTCAGAATTTTGTTTTTTTAATTAACACGATTTACTGAAGATTATTTCAATTTGTTTTAGATGATAGTCAATTATGTGAAGCAACGGTAGATACGAATAAAATACAGCTGCTCTTCATGTATTATCACATTGTTCTCATATAATCATAAAATCCTACGTTTTTCATGTTTATTATTTTGAAGGATTATATTGTATTTACAATATTAAGAAAATGAATTAACTTATTATAACTTTTTACAATTTATTCTTCTAAATGAGAACATATTTTTATTGTCAATCAACGGATTTTCAAATTAAATGTAAACAGGCCTGCAATTGAGTGGAATCTTAAATGCTCTCAGGTTTACTCTTATGCCTAATAGATATGAGTACAGTATGTATTACATATCTACAAATTAATTAAAAGAACTGTGTATATAAGGTATAAGAGTAAACCTGAGAGCATTTAAGATGAATATTCCATTCAATTGCAGTTGACTTTACTGTACTTTACATTAAAATATTAACTGTTAAACTGTTTCATCTTTACTTTGGAAAACAAATTATTAATATATTATTTAACATATTTCTGAGACAAATAATTTATTTTAAAATATCTTTGGCTGAATTGAAATATTGTCCATTGAATTATATCTAGAAATACTATATAGGGCAGAATGGTGTTTAGCCGACAATTATGTGTTAAGTGAAAAAAAACCATTATATAACTCAATTGAAGCAGCTTGGTTGATAGAAACAAACCTTATTAACTACCATAACCTTTGTTCAATTAATTTATACTTATCGAAATTTATTAGATTTTCCTGATTTGTATAACAATAGTTTTAAAATTATTTTATTGATATTTTCTAAAAGATAAAAGAAATCAATCTTTGAATGAGCTCACAGTGCGGTACATTTGATGCCCTATTGCCAAATGCAATATAGCCTTGATTTTCATTGTATTGTTAAAACATTTAATTAATTTGAATGAAATACATGTATATTTTTTTCTTTATTCAGATGTCAATCCAATTACTTTGTATTTCAACGTAAAGTTTTACGCCTCAGACCCCTGCAAACTGCTCGAGGAAATAACGAGGTAAGAGTCAATGCTAATTAATCGCAAGTTATCATATATCTTATCCTTTCTTATAACCATTTAGAAGTGTTTTTATTTATTCGATAATTAAACAGCGTTTTGTTTAATTGATTCGCATCCCATTCAATTAGTTCATTAATGGACAAAAGCCTTTAATTCTTATTAGAGTTAATAATAGAAATCAAATTATTTGTTTAAATAATAATTAGTATTAACCCGTATGAGACACAAGGTTTCAGTCTTATTGTTTGACTGCTAAGCAAATCAAGGGTTTGTTCTTACAAACAAACAAAAAAATCTCTTGTGAATTAAATGATATCGTAAGTTATTTCCAACAAGTGGAACATTATTGTTGTTCAGTTTTAGGTCAATTATAAGCATTGCTGAATATCAAGTAACGCACCCTTTTTGCCCAAAGCCTAAAATAAGCTGTATTTTAAATAATTAGTTTTCTTCTAATATTACTCATAAGTTATTATATTGAATACGTAACTTTATGGCAATATTTATATAAGAAAAGCATAAAACAAGTACTTATAAAAAATTACACAATCAAAGTATTAGAATAATAAGGTTCGTCTTGTAATCATATTAATTCTTAAAGTTTTAAGAAACAAACCTTTTTAGAGCAAACAATTTTCTAACTGAACATTTTGCGCTTAAATTAATTTAAATTTGCGTTTTATTCCAAGATTTCATTGTTATTATCAATAATTGAATAAGTTTTATTCAAGGATAAGTTTAATTAAATCTATTATAACTTTAAGCTTTTGATTTATAAATCAATTTATTAAATAACAAATTGAAACATCAAATTAAATTACAAATAAGACAGAGGTAAAGGCGCATAATTTATTTTGAAAGCAAGGTTTTGAACACGATTAATATTATGATATGTAAAACATAAAATAAATATTATGACATGAAAATTTAATTAAGTTAAAAATAAATGCAAGCATGAAAATTTGGAGCTAATCTTGAATAATGAAATAAGTTTTAAATTGCTTTCATCTATAATCTGTATTATTTAACCAGATCGTGGACCTCGAATCATGAACTTACAAATCAAGTACAATATAACTTACTTCAAATGTTATTTCTTTATTGATGTTCTTGCCTGTACACTAATTATAATTTTAAAATTTAAAATTTAAACACAATTTTTGTATTAAACGTTTGCTGTTATAATATAAAGTCGATCGAAACTAGAAATCTTGTAAATGAATATCACGGGATCATCAGTTAATTCTAGCAAAAAAAAGATAAACGTTTTCATAAATATTATCTGATCAAATTCTTCTCTATCATATCATGTTATTTGCTTCTCTAAATACTAGTGATTTTTTTGATGTAATTCTAGTGCAGTCAAAAGAAGAATAGTTTGCTTCGAATTATTAGTTGAATTAGGATAAGAATACCTGTATATGTATAAAGTTAAAAATCAAGATTCTAGAAAATGATAAGTTAAATGTTGAGCATATATGCTTATCAATTATTAATATAAATATTGCATTTACTGTTTTGTAAACCCTATATGCGTTTAAGTCTTACTTGAGAATTATCAAAAAACATGAACAAAATTTTTATTTAACTGAAAAAAATCATATGATATACTGACATATTCTTATTTAATGAGAATATAGCAGTATATAATTTCATTTTTAATAAATATTAGCTTTAATAAATTTTATTAAACTCAGAAACCTTAATATCAATTGAGGATATCAATTATAATTCGTGTATTTGAAAATATTACTAAGTTTTATAAATTTAAATAATACGGACCTGAATTAATATGATTCATGTCTACTTTGTTTTAATGAGTTATTTCTTAAATATTTATGGAGAATACCCACAGAAAAAATTTTTACTGAAAATTCAATTGTTTCTTATAAAATTAGTCGTTACCACAATGTAAATATTGATAATTATTATAATTGAACGACATGTCTGGCCCACGTACAATCATGCACATGACCATAACTTGCAGCTGAGACAGATCTTAATCAATCTTTGAATTTGAATCTTTGAGTCTCATTTGAAATGTAAAGAATTCCATTTCATGAGATGAAGCTTAATCTCAATCCTATCCCACGCACACAGATTTTTGGGATTTTATCCCATCCCATCATATCTTTATAATCCCACTCCAATCACAATCCCATTCAACACTTTTTAATTACATGCATACAATTAATGTCTATTTTGTTTACAAGTATTGACTGCACTGCAGTCGTCTCAAAATATTTCATAAAAAGACTTAAATGCGTTTTAAATTCAAAAATTTAACGACAAAACCAATACCTTCTTATGACTCGAATCTTCATCTCAATCCTATGTCAATCCCATTGATTTTCATAAATTTAATCCCAATTTGATCCCTTCCACAAATTTTTTAGTAATACTAATTCAATCCATACCATGGGTTTGGGAGTAAGTTTTCCGCCATTAATTCATATGATACTTAAATTCTTTGAAAAATGTAAATTTTGGTAACGAATGAGATGAGATAGCTCGACAAGAAGTTTGTTAACTAATGTTTTATAGCTTACAGTTTTGTAATGAGCTGTTTATACTTTACCTGTAGTAGCAGTACCTGTAATACCTTAAAATTTTTAAAAAATAAGTAAACTATATTTAGATAAAATAAATTAAATATCAGGCCATTTGAATTAGTGATTTATAAAAGTAAAACATGAATATACTGTATGACTCTTTTTCTGCAAGTTAACGATATCATATTGGTTAAAAATACAAAAGTAGTTAATTATATTCAATTTCTTAGAGATCATGAAAATTTGAAATCCAGTGAAGAGTTCATTAATTGAAATCAATTAAAACTAAAAATAGACTGCGTTAGGTTTTAAAATATTTTATATTTTGTCCTATATTTTAACGTATATTTTTAGTATGAAGGTAAAGTACTGGTACAGAGACATTTGAAAAGTAACTATTTTACTTTAGCATTTGAATTACTTTAAATAATTTAAAGATTGTGTTTTGGTTTCTTATAGATTCGATTAATATTTGATTCCAACAAAAGTTTAATTGAATAACTTTACTCGACTCAAAATAATTTCAAATTTTGATTAATAAATATATGAGAGATGGGTTTCTTTCATGTGTCAATAATACATGAAATTTGTTAAAAATGTATAATAAAAGTGTTCAAAAAAGTTGTTAAACCTTAATAGTAATAAAAATAATTTAAATCTCAAATTTAATTATTTTCTTAAAATACAATATGAAATGAGTCGTTTTTTAAAAGAAACATTCGATTCTTCTTATTATCGTTTTTACCAACTATAATAAGATGGAAAATATTTAGAATTTTCCTTAAAAAAATATCGAAATCAGTCTAAATTAACGATTTCTTAGGATTTGAATCAAATTAATGGCGGTTACTATAGTTCTATGAATAAAAGTAATTTGAGAGATGGTTGAGTCCTATGAATAAGTAATGAAAATCTTTTCAGGTGAAACATGCAATACATGAAAGAAATAGAGGGGATAAACACTTATTTACACGAATAATATGCAACCATGAAACTTTTGTATATCCTGTAGTCTAGTCTGTTATTTTTGAAAACTAATAATTTGAGAGCCACTCCTTTTATGATAAGATAAATTGCTGTACAATAAAAGGCCAATAATAGTGCCAACTTTTTAGTTAAACACTAAAGAATGCATTATTACAATGAAACCAAATATATTAATACTAATTTACTACAGTATTAGTTATCTATACTTATATCAAGGCATTCATCATAATTTTTTATAATTTGTCTTATAGTGTAGTTTAATTAGTCTTTCATTTCTTATGCTATTCTTCATTCCGATGATGGGTCCGATGGGTTATGTTAAGAAATTGTTTACTAAATTAAAATGTTGGCACACATTTAATTAAATCTTTAATTATAATTCACTTTTACGTATCAAACTTTTGTTTTAAAGGAAAACCCAATAAAATAATCGAATATAATTAACTTGGCCATAAAATAAAGCGCAGACATATATATTTAACTTTTTTGTTTAATTATAATAATTTAATTATAATTTCAATTATGGTAATTATTGTTTGAAAAAAGAATTCAATTAAATTATTTAAAAGAAATCGAAAGCATAAATAATTATTGTCAAAATCTAGAACACTGTATCTCAGAACAAACTTTTAAGTAATACCAAAAGTTATGTATACAGTATTGTACTTTTGAGAAAATTTTAACTTCAAATGCATTGAATTTTGAAAAAATAAACTTCATTGCTTTGCATTGCTTTAGTCTTTATTGTTTAGAATGGAGATTGAGATGATTTTGGTTTTTACACCTACTACTAAAAACTGAATTAAATTCTACAAAATCCATACAATAGAAGGTTAATTGTTTATAATCTATAATAAAATGGTGTAAATCAAAACATAGATTGTTTTTGGTTCCTTTCATTTGTCATTTTCAATGTTATAAATGTTGTAATTTTTTATTTTTGAGGAATTTTTATTTTCATTATTTGATTTTCGATAGAAAGAATTGGGTGCAATTTATTTTTCATATCTTATATATAACATCCACATCCCTTACACTTTTATTATTTTGCTTTTCATTCCACTCCATTACAGTTCCAGTGCAACTAAAGTATAGTATGAATTGCCAATAATGAGTGCTTTAAAACAATGTTAAATATCGTGAACATAAAATTTTAGTTTAAAAAAGTCTGAGGTAAAAGTTTACATACATTTGAACATGTTTTCAGTTTTAACAAAAGCAAAATTTCATGATATTCTAAACTTCATCGCATTGTTTGAAAGAATGTGCTCATAAACTAAGACATTATAATTGAGTTGAAAGGCTCATGAAATAAACAAAATTAAAAGTTCTGAGAACTGAATAATATCGTATTTCATCGAAGTTTTAATAAAACTCATTTGTAAAAGATATTTAATTTTGAAATAGTTTCATATTATTTATGAAATTTATATTATAAAAAATGATGTTCTATATCTTTTTTTATAATAAAAATAAGTATTATTTGTATTATGAGTATTCGAAAATGCAAATCAAGGAACTTAAACATTTAATACATATAGTTTTTTATATAAAAATCCAAAAAGATTTGATCAATCACTCGAAAATTTCATAATAAGGAAAAACATTTTCTTCAAATTTAATTTTTTTATTCAAGTTAAAAAACGTTTGCATTAAGCAAAAGTAAAAAAATTGAATAAAAGCTTTATTATCTAAATCACAAGAAATAGTAGTCTAAATAATGATTAAGACTTGAAAAATACATTAACCTCAGTCTTAATATTTTGATCACACGAACGATTTATTGTGAAATAAATGCAAAGAATATCAGCACAATTTATCAAACTTTCAGAGATTTATTAATTAAATTTATTATTAAATAGTAAAAGTGTTCTGAGAATATAGATAATTGTCAAAAATAATCAGTCACCTGAATATTTGAGTAATCTGTTATCAAATGCTTTTAATTGTGTGACTGAAGTTTGCACGGTTTACAAGCATCTTAGGCTTCACCTAACTTTGATATCAACTAATCTTTAAAAATTATTGAAGTTACTCGTTAATTAAAAACAATTTATTTACATTATGATCATTTTGGACACATTAGCGGTGAAAATATGATGTTACGTGATATTTAAAATTAATTAACTTGTTATCTATCAGTTTATGCTCAATAATTATTTGATTGAAGCTCAGGTCAGGATTGAGCGCTGTATATAACTGATATATACATGTACAGTACATGAGCTGTTTTAGCTGAAGGCTGAATCGTAAAAAGTTTTGGTATAATCACTCAGATCGTAATAAATATCTAAAATCTAGATTACAAAATTTTTTATCACGACGTCCGGAATCATGTATTCAGTTACTTATAAAGTGGCATTAATATTAAAACAATAATTATTATAAAGCTAATCAAGTTATTATTGCATATATTTCCGCAAAAAGTGTCAAATTATTTGAAAGTTTATCTCTAGGACTTTTTTAGTTCACAATTGACAGATATTATAAGTATAATATTTGCTGTGATTAACAGTTTTGAAATATCAATCAATTATATTTTAATGGTGCCCAAAGAGACAGTTCTCAATTTCATTATATACATATATATATACATATACATATACTATATATATTTGAGAACTGTTACAGTAGTAAAATTATAGCTCCAAATTATATTTTTACTAAAGCCTACTCACAAGAGTTAATCAATGATTATATTCTGTCAAATCCCACTCAAATTTTTGATCAGCATTTGATTGCTTCTATCTATTCCCTAATGCCACTGAATTAAATATTTATTTTTTGCACTATATCTCAAATTATTGATATTTCAAACTGAAAACTATTATTATAACCATTTCTATACCACTAAACATCATTTATCTGATCATTTTTTAAAATTTTATGATCGATTTAATATAAATAATTTAATTTCCTTATTCGGAAACATTCATAATTTAAAATTCAAACCTAATAATTAGTAATTACTATAATGTAATTTTGAGAAATATTAAACCCACTTCTGAGGTATAAACGTCCCAATAATACTATTACTTATTCAACTTCATTCATATGAATAATCATTTGAATGATCTAAAGATAATAATCCTGTAATTTAAAAAAAAATTATAATATAGAAATACATGCACATAAAAAGTTGAGGAAAGTTAATCAGTTGGAAATTTATTATACGTTAGATTTTAATATTAGATTTATAGGTTATACAGTAGTTGACCCTAAACTGATAGCGCTATTATTCACAGATATAGAGAAGTTTTAAAAATGCTATTAATTTATTATATTTTCAATTTTTTCAGGTACCAGTTTTTCTTGCAAGTAAAACAAGACATACTCCAATCAAGGCTACCTGTTTCTTTTGATCTCGCCGCTGAACTCTTAGCTTACTTCGTTCAATGTAAGTAAACTTACTTTCATAATTGGTGGCACACACCTAATTGTCAGCGTCAGCTAATCAATTGTCAGTTCAAATGAACAAAAGACTTTTGCCTTCTAACCATTTTCTATTACTTATTAATTGTTGTTTAATCGATAACATGTCGGCAAAACCGGCGCCAAAACTGGATTTTACTTTTGTATAAAAAAGATTAGATTCAATCTCTTTGGATTGATGCTCATTTTTATATTTTCAATACACATTACTTTTATATTAATGATTTAGAAATGCAATTAATTCTAATGTTAGACTCAATATTATAAATATCTGAATACCTGTACTATAATTATAAAATACATTACATTATAAAGAACTTGAACTCTTTATGTCTTGCAGTAACAAAACATTATAGATCTTAACTTGCAATAAAAATTTCACAGTTTATTATTACAAGTATTTTTAGCATCTAAAACGCTATTCAATTGATGTGTGATTAAACTCACTTTTAATCATTAGCTGAACTCGGAGATTATGATGTCAGACGTCATCAGAGTGGCTACACTTCAGAATTCAGACTTTTGCCTAATCAAACAGTTGAGTTTGAAAATAAATCCATAGAACTTCATAAAAAACTTATGTAAGTAATCAAATTTTGAAATTCACTATTCTCTTTTTGAATAAAAAAACATTTCTGTTTAAATAAACATAGAGGACAAGTGCCGGCAACTGCAGAATTGAATTTTCTCGATAGAGTAAAATGGCTTGACTTGTATGGCGCAGATTTACATCCAGTTCTCGTGAGTCAATTGCTATATTCTTTGATTTCTGATGAATTATTTATAGATTCATTATTTCGATTACACATACCTGTTTATAATGAGCGACATAAGAAACACTCCCTTTCATATAGTTTTGGGAAGACTTCTAACTATATCAAAACAATTCAATCCCAATATAATCGACTAAACGTTTTAATCAAATATAAGTTTCAAAACGATTGTTCATAACTGAAAGTTTAAACCCATTTTATTATAACTTTTTTAAGTAGCTATTGTTAAGTGAATGGGATGATTAAACAATCCGATAGAGGAGAAAGTTTAGACGCGGAAATAGTTAAACTTCAAAAATAAATAAGGATTTGCTTCTTATTGATTGTGAAATGATTAATAACTAGTAACGTATGAGCCTAACTTTTTTTATCTTTTAATGCTAATAAAACTTGACTTTAGAAAGTTTTTACTCTTGAGATTACTTTTAAAATTATTTAAAAGAATGTCAATCAGAAAAGATTTATTTAATAAATTATTCAAATGATGAACTTGAAGGGTCAAAATCTCTTTAAAAATATTATCTCATAACGGATTTAAATCACAAATAGCAAAAATTAGTAAAAAATAAAAACTCGCTGTTAATTAAAAAAAACTGAAATACTTCTAGATTTAAAAACTTAGAAAAGTTAAAAATATTTTTAATAACTAAATACTTCCGTATTTAAGTTTTTGTGGTACAGCACTTAAAGTTTGATTTAAAAAGTATTTCTAATGTAAAAGACCAGGAGTTGATTCATTCCGAACCATTAAGTATATAATATTGCAATTTTCCACGCAATTTAACTTTAAACCATATATTTGAATTCCATATAAGGGTGAAGATAATGTTGAATATTTTATTGGACTGACTCCTAGTGGAGTTATTGTATTACGCAATAAATCTAAAGTTGGAAACTATTTTTGGTGAGTTTTCAACTAATATTAAAAATATTTAAGATAATTATTCAGCTTTTTATTTATAGGCCACGAATTTTGAAAATCTACAAAAAAGGAAAATATTTCATGCTTAGGGTTGTAGATAAAAATGTAAGTTTAAACATAAGATATTTGAAAATTTAATGAGCTTTCAAATTCTTTGATCTGATTTGAATACAATAATGAGAAAGTTTTTGGATATTAATCTTAATAAATTACTCAGCGCTGTAATAATTGAAATTAACTTTCATATTGCTTCACTTAATTCTACGGTCATTGCATTGCTTTTGCAGTTAAAGCTCATTAACATAGTGAGCACGAAAAAAATATTTTTTAGACCCGTAACCCCTGCACGCTCTAAGATTACTCTCCAAAAAAGTGCACACGCTTTGCCCCCTCTGCCTACTGCCACTCATAATTGAATAGTCTTGCATAATACTGATACTGTACATTTATTATTGCTAATCTTTATCTCATCCAATGATTTAGTACTCGTGTGAACTAAATTTGCTTTGATTTTAACAAAAATGTCGAGATCTATGTCTTCAAATTTTTTCTTAAAAATAAAATAAAATTTATCGCTTCTCATAATATGTTATATATTATGAATCATATACAGGTATTACAGCATAAATCATTATGAATAATATTATATATACCATAAATAAAATTTAATCATTTGATTAATTTTAGCTTAAATTTCGTAAAAATAAGAAGATTTACCTTTATTTTTAATAACTATTTTAAATAAAACTTAATCACACTTCTGTTGCATATCTCCTGATTGTTAGTGTATGTGCACCCTAATCAATCACCCCTTTTCAATTCTTGTGAAGAATGTAAATGTATAGAGTATGAGCGTAACTATTTCTATGATTGTCCTTACAGAAGAAACATTTAATAAAATTAGTGTTGCAGAGTATTCTTAAATTATAGAATTTAATTCACTTTGTATGGACTTTAGATTCATAGACAAATCAATGTTAACTAACTTTTAAACATATCAAATGATTCATTTATTTTTATAAAGTAACTTTTTATATTTAATCTTTTGCCAGTGAAGGAGTAAATAATACAAAACATTTAAATATTTATATTTTCAAAATGAAGACATAGAAATGGCGCAAATATATGATTACTTTAATATTCCAAAAGTTACAGAGCATTAGCGCACGAGCGTCGAGAGTGTCCATCACTAACTTTTATGCCGCATACTTATGTAATGTATACGTATGCAAACTTTTATTATGAAAATCAATGTTTCTATGAAAGCAATAAAATAATTTTGCGCTACATATAAATTAAATTGTTTAAAAAGTTTGAAATGAACGAAAAACTGACTAAAATTGCTTTTAAATAGAACGAAGAGAACACATATGGCTTCGAATTGCCAAACAAGATGGCATGTAAGCAAATATGGAAGTGCTGTACAGAACATCAAACTTTTTTCAGGCTAACTCAGAATACATTACACCTGAGCAGTAAACAAGGTTTTACTCACAGATTTCGTAACAACGGATCAATCAATAAAACTAATATAAGTGATAGCTATATAGAAAGACCACCACCAACAGTGGTGAGGGTCCCAAGTAGAAGATATCAAAGAAGAATGGGTCAACCGGATGGAGCAGATGGTGGTTCATAACAGTGTTTAATAAATATATATATATATAATTGATATTAATTTTATTTAACAGCTGGCTCTTTAGCAAAAGATGAAACATATAAAGAAAACGGTTATATTGAAGTGAAATCAAGTATTTTGATGTCTGGCATTGGTCGTCATAATTCTTCTCCAGCTCTATATCAGCCAAATTCTGTGTTAAAGGATACGCAATCTTTAATTGGAAACTCAACCTCATATCGAAGCTCTAATGAGAGGTAATTGATTATTCTGTTACAAACATAAGTCTTAAAACATTGATTTTATTATAAAATAGAGGTCTTTTTTCGAACTCAACAAATCCTTCTCCGAGATCTGTAAGAAGTGCCTCTTATATTACAAGCCATTATGGAATGACGCCATTTATAGATTACAATGCAAACAGCTATAGTTCACACATACGCAGAAACTCTTCATCAAACTTATCAAAGTCTAGGAATTCTAGACTTTCAGATAATGAGAGCGAAGTGAGTAAGTGTTCGCGTTCTTCAAGACATTCTCGTCATTCGCAACATCGATGTCGCCATAGAAAGCAGTCAGAAGACAGCGGAACTGAATCTGATTCGTCGCGTAAGCGAAGACATAGAAGAAAACACAAATATTGTAACGGAAACAGTAATGATTACAAATTAGTTGACTCTGAGGCCCAGTGGAAAGACTTGCAGAGAAAACAGGAAGAAATGAATAATCAAATCGATGATAACTTTTCGCGACCAAATTTGGCTCAAAACGCAATCGTTCGTCACGTTTCGGGTTATATTAACTCAGGTTTAGAAAGCGATACCGAAACACCACGGAATTCAACTCTTAATCGTGCGAAGAAAAAGCAAAGATCGCGCTCAAAGTCACCCGATTCTAATAGAAAAGAAAGATTAGCTGCAGAAATGAAAAAACACATTGAATATGAATTAGTGGATCCGTTGAGTCTAACAGAAAATGAGAAAAAAGACATCAAATACACCAAAATAGAGTTAGTTTATCACTATTTATAATTTAATACTTGTTTTTACCAGTTTTTTTATATTTTATTAACAATAGAACTGAAAGCAGATTATTTAAAATACGTTACTCTCCTTCTGCTGGACGACATCGTTACAAACTTGAAACTGTTGGCTTAGAGTAAGTTTGTATTATATGTTATAGATTTGCAGATCATGGTCTAAAATACAATACTTCTATCGTAGGAATGATTCGGTAAAAGCTAGACAAAGAGCTAAAGAAGACAATCATTTAAAGTCAAGCTATGATTGTCGTAATGACCAGAATAACAGTCAATACAATAGTTCACTTAATAGATACAATGGTAACCACAAAAGTCAAGACAGTAATACTAGTGCATCGACAAGTAGCCATGTTTCTAATTCGAGTAAAATTGCCGGTTCTGATAGCAGGTATGGCTCAACCATTATTCTTATAACATATTATTTGTTATAAAGTTTTCATTAATTTTTATTATTTTTTATAAATTTAACAAAAGTGGTCAAGGATTCCGACCTTTAAATAATAATTACAGTTCAACAAATCAAAACCATCAGAACCATCAAAATCATTATAATTCTTATGATATTTATCGACCGACAGCTTTAAGTAAACAAACATCAGAATTTACGGACTATCACATCGACGATTATTTAAATAATTCAAACCATAATAAGAAAACCGAATCTTATGCTTATTCTCATTTGAATAATCAAAGGTATGAATACAGATCATTTTTTCATAACCCACATTCAAATCTAATAAACCAGAAATTCTGATTCAAAAATTTTAGAGAAGCTTAATGTCAGTGAATATAAAATGTTTCAATCGATTTATTTTTAAATTAAAAAAATACACAAATCTTTATTGATATGAATTTTTAATTTAAATCTAACCCATTATTAGAATCATGGATGAAGTCTCGCACACGCCCCAAAACCCGACTCCTCGGGTGACATTCCAAACACCTCCGAGTACTACATATTATTCTGTTGACGTAAGAATAATTTTTTTGTTTAATTACTTTTATTCATATAAATTATTATCATTCATATTCATTTTTTTGTTACATTAAAGACAAATAATATGTTAAAATATTATGTATTAATTAAAACAAATTTGATAAAAGTTTTTTCAATTATTTCAGTTGCATTCACGTAATTACAATCCTGATGGAAACAAGAATAACTCAAATCAGAACGGAATTCGGGCCAATTATCCACTACAAGCACACGAAATGAGTACTGAATTATGACCAAACCTAAAACAATGCAAATTTTAACAATTTATTTATGTGAATATAGATAATTATAAATTGCAAATAATTGTATTTCATTAACATTTTTTATCAATAAATATTTTTATTTGTTAAACTATTTTAAAAATGATTATTACAGAGTATAAAGTGTGACATATTATTTGAGGATTTACTTAAAAACCTTAAAAATACCCTAAATAATGCAATTGAACTATTTTTGAATACTTTGTATAGTTGATTCTAGATAAGCTGCATAGATTTAGAATTTTTGACCATTTATTTCGAGTCCCTATTACCCACTGATCATGAAAAATAGGTCTCCGCTCCGCGGGCCAGATAAATTTAGCGTCGGAATTGAGCTTCGGGCAAAAAAGCCGCCAGAATTTAATTTTGAGTCAAAACCCATTTTGAAAAAAATTGTCTTATAAAATAGATGTGTTCTGACGGTTTAGGATCATTTGATCGCTGCTATTTGATCGCCTGCCTTTTAATCGCCTGTATTTTTGATCGCCGATAAAAAAATATTACCAAAAATAAATAACCAAACATAACCTAACCTAAAATAACCTAACCTAAGCTAAACTAATCTGAACTAACTTAACCTTAATTTAATTTTTGCGCTATCCATTTTTGATACTCTTTTCTTATTGGCGATCAAAAGGCAGGCGATCAAATTGCGACGATCAAATGTCCCGATACCAGTTCTGACTCCCCCTAGGGGTTTGGATCATGTTCACCTATGATATTGTAATAATGTACTATAAGAAGAGTATATTTAAATTATTTGAAAACCTAGAGATGCATTTGTAAAACTACTAAAGTTTAAGTTGTGAATTAAAATCAAATGATTTTAATATGTTTTAGATCTGCTTTTAATGGCTAATAATTAATGAAGAACATCTGAAAATTTAAGTCATTTTTTAAAAATAATTCATAAGAACTTATAATAAAGAATTTTTGAATTAAATTAAGATAAATATACTTTTTAAACTTCTTAAACTTTTTAATTACGGTATTTAGAAATAAAAAAACCAATAATTATTTCGACTTAAATTAATTTATTTTTGGGACAATCTCTTGAAAATCAATAAATGAAAATCTAAAGAAACAAATCTGAAAAATAACTATTAAATCAATTTTTAATTACTGTTAGATTTTAAAAATATCTCAAATATCAGATCTTTTTGTTAACACAAACAGATATTTTGTTTATTTAAATTATTTTTGTACTAATAAATGAATTAATGGCAAAATCAAATTGATTCTCGACTATGAAACATAAGAAAATATAAAATTAAATAATTAATAAAATCGATAATCCGATCAATTATTTGGTGCTGTCGTGACTGTCGATCCTTTGGCTCCAAATG
>JAQGCH010000193.1:0-29578 GCA_034699485.1 Nanhermannia elegantula
GTAACTTATGCATTGGTAGCAATTTTTGTTAGGCAACAAAGCATTACAGATAATGCATTTCATAAAGTAACTGCATTGATGCCGACTTCTTCCTTTCTTTTGGAAAATTGATTGATACTTCATTCAGCAAAACAAGAATAAGTTATTATTTATATAGTATTTCATAATATAACTCATGGCTAACAATGATGGCTAACAATGATGGCTCGCAATCATTATTGCATAACTATTCAATTGAAACAAATAAAATAAAACATGTCATATGTCTGTATTATATGTCATATGTATTATTTCATTCATTTTGCTAAACCTTTTATTACAATCTACAGAAATAATACCAATTATTGTGACAAAAGATTTCACAATCAAAAGTTGTTTATTTAACATAAACTGGATTTTGCTGAATAAACGATTAACACTCTTATTGCTCGTCACACTATTTAGTACTGTCATAACTATTTCATCTGTCTATTCATTTAATGACTTTGAAAATGATATTTTGTCAGAAATGGTTGAAACCAATAAAGATTTAATAACTAAAAAGCTCATCGATTTTAAGATAATAAAATATCTTTTATTTGTTTATAATGGACATAAAACGTTTTGCACTGCAATATAAATGTTAACTTTCTATGAGCAAAGAAATAAAAAATTACTTAATCTATATAATGTCTTTCTGTGTAGCATTCTATATGTTTGGCCACTGGACATATTACACAGTCGAGACTGGTATCATTAGAATCAGAATTACCAGAACCAGCTATTTTAGAGAAAATTGTAGAGATAAGTCAACAGTTACCAAGTTGTCAAAGTTACCATGCTGCCTTCAATGATTTGTGGAAAATTTTGTTTTCAATAATCCTAACTGATGCCGAAGTGACCACTTACCACATTTATGGAAGTAGACAATCTACCAAAGCCACCAATTTTTTAGAACTTATGTAATATTTAGGGCCATGGGCTGAGAATTCGGGTACGTATTATTTATCATTTAGTATAATGGGTCGGCTGTAGACATAGATTTTAAAGTTGAGGTATTTTTATTTTGGGGGTTATTTCATATTTAGAATTATAAGACGGTAGTGGCACGGAATTTGGTTTCTTAGTTAGAAAAATATTCATTGGACGGGCTCTCAGTCTAGTTGTTATATATATTCTGTCGATTCATCTTTATATTTGCTGCTCTTGTAGAGAAAAATAAAACATATATTGGTTTATTAGACATTGTGCTGGGTTTGAAGTGTTTCAAAAAAGAGTATTTGCTTAAAAACTTCCGAAAATTGCTCAAATTATAAACTTGGATACAGATCAACAATCGCAAAATGAATAAAATATTTTCATACTTTCTATTTATATTAATAATACAAGACTGCCATCAAAACAGTTTCATAGCAGAAATGTATTAAAATTGCAAATATAAGTTATAATGACATCAAATAATACTTGTCTCAAATTGATTTTGTGAAATACCGACATATAGGCAATAAATTTTAGAATGAAGTCTACATTCACTAAAATAAGTAAACATCAAAAAGAAGTCCATGGATTCGGAGAGAGAACGCAATAGAAAGGCAGAAAAGGCAAACCTTTTATACAGATATTTGTTCATACGCTTCATTATTTTCTATTTGTAGGTTTTGTGAGTTAGGCTTTAGGTCTTTTAAATAATACACTCAAAAAGATATAAAGTATTACCATTTCTGCTCTATTTGTAGTTTAATTTGTTGTACAATTATATTGTAATCAAAATTGGCCAGAAATTGAAACATGAGCTCCTCTTTTGTTATTTTCACCTAACTTCAATTACAGTAATTTTATCTGCATTTTGATTAGAGGTCAACATATTCTTTAATCCTGAACCCAACCCACCAGAAATTATGTTTTATGTGCTATAATTTTAGTAAAGCTACCTATGAATCAAATAATACAACTTTGATAAATGATTTACAGTTAAACGATTTTACTCGATCTTAAATCAAATTTTTATGGGTTAGTGTTAAATATGAAGAATATTTTTTCATTAAATTCCGAATAATTAATTTCAGGAAATGAATTTCGAGCGCACATGAGTCCAAAGTACCTGAAACACGTCATTGTTCACGACCTCGGAAACAATCCGCACAGTCATACTTCATAAAATTGTTAATTAATATATATTAAAATGTGATACTCAGGGGACAGTCATATATAATATGACACCTGTCAATATCTGTAATAATAATCTGTAATAATTTATGGTCATCTACATCAGTGGTTTCCCAACTTTTTTGGTCGCGACCCACCTTGTATTAGATTTTTTGCTAAAATTTCAATGATTCCATTGAACATAATGTTAAACAAAATCGTTTTGCGACCCAAAAAAGGGTCGCGACCTATAGTTTGGGAACCCCTGATCTACACCAGCTATGAGTATAGTCGTTGTTCATTATTTTAATTTTTTAAGATTTTACTTATTTTGAAAATTATTTTAAATAAACTTTAAGTTATGGCTAGGTATTGATAAGAGACTGACCATTGTAGGAAATATGACTTTTCTCTGTTGCTCTAAATGTTAGAAAAATTAGAAATGAGTACCAGACACGAAATAACGTAAAAATAAGTTCATATTAAATTTTCGAAAAATCCGAAATAGTGCAATTTGGGCTCTAAGCTGATTTTCCGAATTGTCGAAAATGATCGAATTTTTCAAAATTTTATATAGATTTTTGTGAAATTGAGTATATTTATGATGAATCTGAATTTTTAATTAAGAAAATTCTTTTTAGAGACATATTTAATGTTAAGCTAGTCATTAAAAATGAAATATTTGACAATATAATTTTATGCACAATATACTTAATATTCGTTTTTATGTACATAAAATTTGAAACCAAATTTAATTTCATAATGCATAATGTTAAAAAGTATTTGATTTTATCTACACCCGTTTTAATGTACAATAGGTTCCAAACGAAACTGCAAAATATTGCATAAAATTCATTGTGAAGATATTAAATAATACAAAAATAATACATTTTATGCAATATTTTGCAGTTTCGTTTGGAACCTATTGTACGGTTTATCAATATCGCTCTCACAGGACTTAATATTAAATCGTATTCATTTTTATATACACGAAAATTCAAAACTGTTACAGTAACCTAAATAAAGTTGTATTTAAGTCTGCAAAACATTTTTTATGCACAAAACTGTGTGCTTTTCTTAATAAAAAGTCTCCCATATGTTAAGGGTTTGCGAGCGTACAAGATTTTCAGTTTGTTTTTTCCTCAAAAATTGAAAAAAATTTGTCCTCCTTTTGACTTTGATTAAAATCTTATTTATATAAAAGTACTTTTGTTTGACTTTAAACTTTAACAATTTAAACAAAAGACATTAAAATTATTATTTTTAATATTCCTCTAAAAACTATAAATCAAAGAATTTTTATTTCCAGATATCCCGAAAATTTGAAAAGTCTACCCCACCCCATAAAAAATTATTTGTGTGCATGTTGGTAAACATGGTTATTATGTATTGTTATGTATAATGTTATAACTTATGGTTATAAAAATATTTAGCTCTCAAAAACTTAAACTCAATGCAAAACTCAAACCCTTATGTTTTCGCATTTTTCCAGATGATAACGACCTAACTTTGTTTGAGCGATTGTACAGTTGTTCAAAATAAAATTTATGATTATTTGAACTGTAGGTTATATATTGATAAGCATAATAAGTAACAGAAATCGTTGTTTGTTCGGACTGTTGTGATAAGCCTTGAATTCATCACAGGTTTCAATTTTGACAAAAAAAGTTTAGAAAATCTCTCAGATTTTATAAGACATTAGACGTTTGAAAAGAATGATGGACTCAATCGGTGACATAAGAAAAAGTAGATATCGTTAAACGATTTTTCTCTTGTTTACTACTTATTAATTTAATTTAAGTGCTTATAAGATAGAAGAATGAATTATTGTGTTTTCTTTATCTGAAGACAACCAAATCTGACCAAAGATTGAGAATTTCAAAGATTGAGAATCACATAGTTGTGCGTCAATAAAATAATAATGGTTTTGAGACATATTTAATAATTGCAAGACCGGCGCCATAATAAATAAGTACATAAATCTTAAAACTCATCAACTTTTCAAAAGTTAGAGTGAGCACAGTTAGAGCGTTGTCTGAAGTGATGACTTATATCATTTTTTTAATCGAAATTTTAATTGATTTAAACAAAATCAAATTTAATTATGTTAAAAAACTATATATGATTCACTGCAAAGAAAAGGACACTTTTCAATCCCATTTAATAGTGAATTTATTCGCAAAAGTTATTGAAAGCTATGTTTAATCTTATTTATTATTAAGAGTATAAATTAGGTCACTCGGGAATTGAACCCACACCTCGAGATTCATATTTATAATTGAGAAACAGGCAATCTATGTAAATGGACAAACAATGATTGAATGAAAAGTGCTATTTTTTGTTGAGGCTTCTCATAAGTTGCAATTGATTTTTTAAAATTTGTTAATTCTGATGGTAAGCGTCAAACCCAGAGATGCCCAAGGTACCCAGAATTTTGGGGCTCAAGGTAAAATTTTGGAGCCAAGGGATGGGGTACCAACCACCTACCAACCGGGTATCTCTGGTCAAACCAAGTGGACCAGAGACAGAACAGCTTATGGTAAAAACTCATTTTGATATGTATTCTATCATTAAATATATAAAAAAATTGGCAGCTCATATATAAATTATCACTAAGACGCTGTTACAGTTTTGTACAGTACTGTATTTATAATTTATTTTATTCTAAACATTTGAAATCACTTGATGAGTGTCCTTAAAATGTTGCATTAATGCATAAAACATTTTGAATCCATTAATGTATAAGAATTTAACTAAATATAAAAAGTATTATTCAACTTACTATTGAAGTGTTTGATAATATTGATATTTTCTGTTTTTTTATAAATTAAAAAACTTTGCACTTATTAAAAATACATTGGATTAAAGAAATTTAAACAAATTTTGAGATTTATAGTAATATCATATGAGCATTATTGTTAAGATTGCCGCTAATAATATTAATTCGTTAAATTCACTCACAATCCTTGAGATCGAAGCCTTGAATTTAAAAATAAGCAAAATAACATTTTTGCAACAATTTTCTGATTTCATGGCATAATCCGTTTTTCTATTCAATCTTTTGAATTGCCTTCGAATTATCTAAAGAAATACTGTTTTTTAAATAATTTTGAGAGTATGAGAGATTCTTCAACTATTCAAAGTTTCTCAGAATACAATTTTAAAGATATGGTACATTGCTCTTCAGTTATTTAAGTAGTTTTTTCAAATAATACTACATATACTCATACATTGCAAGAGAAAAATTACAAAATACATATTGAATAAGGATTTATAATAATATATATAAGCCTTTAATAATATATTGAATTCTCTAATTTTTGAACAGTAAAAAATGATTTCCCGAATAAAATTCAGCGGTGTTAACCAAAATTGATTCATTAAATTTAAACCTACATAGGTTTAACTTTATACAAAACTCTTTTCATATGTTTCAATCGAATAAACTTTAGATTTAAATGCGAGCTCAAAAAGTAAAAATATTTAAACCCGCAGGTGTGGAATTTTGTAAGCCTCTATTGCATAACATACCTAACTTGTACTGTTACATTCTTTTATCTATATATTACTTTTGATAAGGCCTCGTGCAAAAAGTATGTACACGGTTTTGGAGGGTTTTCATACCCCTACCCCCTCTCTGTACGCGATTGTACACTTTCATAAAACCAAAAAGAAGTACGTACATGTATATATATATGCTAGATCCCCCCACATGAAATCTTTGCTTGAATATAGTCCACAATTACATTACACATGTTTTGGCAATTTAGTCCATACTGATAGACAATAACAGTCAAATGACACTACAGAGCAAGTTGTGATAGGACGGAGGCTTAAAAAAGAAATTGACCCAAAATAACCCTCGTCTGAACCGAGAGAACTTGGAGCGGAACCCCTAAACTATGTACGTACTTTTTGCTTTAACCCCCCTTATGACTGACCCCCTCCCCATCACTGAGCACGAATTTTTTGCACGAGCCCTAATAATAAAAAAATAATTTGAATAATTGAATTGTTCAATCAATTCAAGAAATTGATTATTTAATTATTAATATTATCTGTTAGTATTATACACTCATACTATTATCATATAATATTCAATCTTAAAAGAAAATATATTCAAATTGATATTAAAACTTATAATTGCTTTATAAAGTATAAAATAAATTTATTAAAAGACTATACAGCGCTTGTATATAGCAATTGAAATATCAGACGAAAAACAGGAAAACTTGTCATAATTGATAATTATATTAAAAGCATTTAAAAAAGTACTGCAATTAAGTTTCTTCACATTACATATAATAACATTACTTTACACAAGAAAATTAAAGGTACATAACTTTAAATTAAAACAAGTTAACACAGCTTTACATTTATATAATTTGAAAGTATGTGAAACATCGTCCCAAAAAACTAACAGTATTTTCATAATCTAAACGATTTCTAAAATGAGTTATTCTTCATGTTTAGCTTAATTGAATTTTACAACTCTTGAACTTTTAAACCTGGCTTACGGTGGCACAAAATTTATCGGATTTTCCCCAAACAAACGAGATCCGGATATTCCCAAAGATTTGATTTTAAATTATTGCTTATTAAATGGTGTTGTGATCTACAGACCTGATCTAAATTAGGATTCGAAGCACATATAACTTTACAGCGCATAACTGATCGATAAGAAACAGAAAAATGAGTTACCCTTAACAACACTGCGTATAAAATATATTGTCTATTGTTGGCTACTTTTCAAAGAAGGATTAAGAAGAAGTGATAAAATCATAGCTCAGGAATAATATCATAAGATAACCAAAAAAGCAATACTTCTATTGACCTCTTTTTGTATTAAAGTTTTTGCTGTAGAATATCTTTGTAAAGTTGGTACCCTCTAGTGTTTCAACAATGGTTCAGTATTTTTGAAATTAAAAATAACAGTTACTTTACTGTACTCTTCGAAATATGAAACAGTTGCTTATTATTAATTTCAATTACTTAATAGTCATATAAAACATATCCTTTTGTCTCAGATTTTGTTTCAGTTCGAACTGTTTTACATCAATAATTAAATAAATAACAATATATTGATATTATAATGTATTGTAAGGTATTATTATGTTTGTCAAACAGGTATTGTGTGGGAATTGTTACATGCGGTGATAGAATTGTTATTCTAATGACTTGTGACAGAATTCTGTTTGTTATAAGAATTTTTAAATTTTGGTTAAATTTCAAAACTGTTTTTTCTACTTTTAGAGACTAAAAATCAAAATGTTCAGGTAGTAGGGAATCTGGTTCTCAAATAAGATCAAATCAATTTATTATTTAAATAGTCCAAAACTCTAGACAGTACCGTAACCACAATTTTTGGTCTGGAGCTAAATTCTTGAAGACCATTTATAAGTTGCCTACTTTTAAAAATCCCAATTTTAAATATAAAAATATTTTTATAATATTGTAAAATCGAATTCCTTATAAAATTTCATAGGGTTTAAACATAAACAAAGGCTGACTCAGAAATATTGAAGGTTGTGTTGTTATATTGAGTGAAATTATGATTAATATATGAAATTAAAATATTATATAGATACTCAATCTTAGTACTTAAATAAAAACAAATATAATGTAACAATTGGAATATTTTTGAAAAACTTAAATCAATTAATTCAACAAAATTGATCAAGTGTGCATAGAATGATCAAGTGACTATTAAAAAATATCTACAGTTACTACCGGCAAAAAAATCATCTGTTAAACTAAACTTTTTGGCACTCATGAAATAGACGGATTATTTTAATATTTAACCTTTGCTTTACATAATATGAAAGTTAAATAATATTATATATTATAATGTTTCACCTGTTATGTTTAGAGAGTTGTTTTTTACATAAATCAATATTTTTATCGGTAACTGATATCTGAAACTTCAAATTTGAATGAATCACATAATAAGGACTCTTTTAGCAAAATTTATAAATCAATATAAATCAATAATTGGAGGCTTAGTAAATATTTCAGATATGATTAAATATTTTATATTTATTTAAATATTTGGTTCTTTAGAAATACTTAGATTTTCTAACAGATACTTTTTCTTCCGATAGTAGATGACAGTCTATAAAATGATTCCAATAATATGAAAAATGGTGATATTTATTGATACAATATATATACCTGTACTATAAACTATGAACTAGACTTGTGATTATTTATTTATATACTGCTTTTCCGACTAAAGGGTATTAAAGCGGTTTATGCCAGATTAGGATTTTTAGACAGACAGACAGACAGACCCAATGACAAAAGTATTGCTCGATTGTTACACAATGCGAGTTAAAAATTCTCTCAAAGTTCTGATGGGGTTATAACTCGATTGAGTACACCGCTAATCAATGGGCTGTTACTATACAATTTGTGTTATAAGACATATAATTCTTAAAGCTTTGGACATCGATTTCTTAAAGTTTAATATGAATTTGCAAATCATCTTTAAAAGCCGTTTAAAAGAAGCATTACTTGCATTTTCATGAGATGCGATCAGTAAAAGGTTGCGCAAACAGCAAATGGCAAAATACAGATATTGACGATTTTTTATTGAAACTTGAGATAAATTTATATAATCTTTTAAAAGAAACATTTTAGAGTCAGTTTGAAATAACTGTACTATAAATAAAAACTCAATTGAAAGCTTCACTGTCTAAAGTGTTCAGTAAAGGTCATTCGGTCATCAAATATAGATCTGGATCTTATAAATTCATTGAATCACTTTAGACAAAGTTACTTCAATTGCACAAAAGAAATGCCAAACTGTATAAATCGAAAACATAATAAGACCACAAAGACCTCAACATTCAAACTAAATCGGATTCTTTAATTCCTGAGCACTTCTGGCTATGATTTGACTTAAAATTAATATTCTTGAGTTTTAAATTAGGATTTTGGTGGGGTATGATCTGAAGATTATAAGACTTTTTTAGTAGCTGATCACCTAATAAAGGATTAGCCAAAAACTGATTCTATAGACCCCAATGTTAAACATAAAGCTTTGACGATACATCTTAGGGAACCCCTGGTTGTAGTAATATCTATGAGGAAATTTATTATCATTAATAATTATAATAACAATAATTATTATTTATATTACGAATACTTTATTTATTACTCTATTAATATTTTGATATCTCCTTATTATTTTTCAAAATGAAAGCATATATTGTAGAAAAACTTTATTAATCATTTAGAATATGGTATCCAACACAAGATCTAAGAATTCAATATATAGCATATTTATTTATATACTGCAAGCATTTGTAGACCTTTATAGGATTTCATTAATGAAAATTTTCAATTTCAAAGTAATTATAAGTAAAATCAGTTTTCAATATGTTTAAGTTATTAAATTGTAAATTTAAAAAATAAATACAAGGAAATGAGACAACTATTTGCAGTGCATTCGTTGATTTGAATTTATAAAATAACACTTAAGTCGTTAGTGTTAATAAAGTTACCACAAAACTAAAAAACATGAATTTTTTTCTCTTAGTCTTGATTTTAAGGCATAAAACTGAGCGAAATAAATAAATAAATAGTTATAAACGGGAGTCATTGTGGCGCAGTGGGTAAGGTGCCGGACTCATGATAGATGGGTCGTGGGTTCGAACCCCAGCCCCGTCTGTTGTTCTTTGATTGCTATTTGTGAAATAGTTGTATAACTTATTTTTGAAATATTAACTTTCAGAAAATTGGAGATTATATTGAAATATTTGAATAAATCAGGTGAAGCGAGCGCTCAATTAAAAAAATATTACGATTAAATACCTTAAACCAAATGGACTGGAATTATGTTTGTCTAAAATATGTTGACATATCAATCAAAGTTTTCTATTTTAGATGCATTTGGATTTGAGAGTCACATGAGTTGCAACCAATTTTAGCATTGCATTCAATTTCAGATATGTGTTGATATTTATAAGCCATCCTTTCACGAAAGCACAGCTTTTTAAAAGTTTACAAAAACTCAAAGTAACAAATTTTTGGCTAAAACTAAAAGCATTTTCTCAAAACGATTATATAATAAAAACTAAAATTTAGTGAGTCAGCCAATTTCACGCTAGTTTAAGGAGTTTTAGCCCTTTTATGAGAAACATTTATAGTTTGCACTCTATTCTTAAGTTTATGTTCTCATGTTCTTCTATTTTATCGCTATCTCATTAATCAATAGATGAAAACATTTAAAGTATTCACAGACTTGCAGTTTATATTTATATTTTAAATAAATATTCTGTATTTGAATTATTGTCTACATTTTATATACCAGTGCTTCAGAGAATTTGCTGACCATTTTCGGAGCTATTCTTAAGCGAGTATTAAGAATTCTGACATAAGAACATTACTTAATTAGCTTTGTTAAAACTCATTCAGCATCAATCATGTTTCTGAGGTGGGCTGTAGAAGAAGAGGAATAAATTTAAAATAAGTTTAATAATTAAATACCTGTAGTTTGTTAACAAGTTTCTACTTTCCAGTTAATACATTCTAAAAGAACATTTCCATATATTACAGTCTTTTCTTACTTATGAATTTCAGCTATTTCTGTGTTATATAGTTTTATAAGAATAAGTATAATATTATATTAATTCTCCAATGTAGTAATCTTTGTTTTAGTCCTAACGCAACTCAAATTAGCCAAGACTTATAAATTTAGACATTAATATTCAACATTATAATAAATTTTCAACTAAACTCCAAAATGAATGAATGTAAGTAAAAAAGAATATTAACATACAAGACATCCACAATTAGCCCATAAGGTCTATTTAGGTGCTCATAATTAAAAATATATAGACTTTCATTTTATATTTCTGCCGATAAGTAAACACATATTGATTCTAAGGTTAGGCACTGTTTCTATATATTATAAATTATAAATATATCAATTAATATATTATAAATATTCCAATGCTTTTATGTAAATTTTGAATTTCAATGTAATGTACTTTTAAATCCATTTCTTGAGAGTTTTTCCAACTGAACGCTGAAATAAACTAGAAGTCTTCAATATTTATACTATACATTTAGTAATGTATCCAATATTTTCAATTTAGTTATATTGGAGGATGTCAGGAAAATAGATTAACTTCAATGTCATTTTTGATTTGGGAACTTAAGTTTTTAAGTTTCAACATTTATTTCTTGCTTAACTAAAAACATTCTATTTTCTATTCACATTTTTTATTACAGACTTGAAATAACTAGTATTTTATTAAATAAAAGTCATTTAGAAGTAAATTATATATTAAATTAAAAATTTAAATTTAATATTTAATTCCAAAAAATTAAAATTTATTGAATATTTCTATAACTTGTAAATATTCGCATAACTTAAACATAGTTACGAAATATTCAGCCAGTTTTTTATTTTAATTTTTTGGGAAAAATTATTTTAGGAAACCGATGAAATTGACACCAACCCTAAATTTTCAAGATTTATCCAAATATCTCTTGTCGAGCTTGCTTAATTTCAGAATTAACTCATTATTTTAACCAAAAAAATTAAATATGTTGTTTCTCATTGTAAATTAAATTTATCCTAATTTTTTGTCATTTTGGGCATAAAATAAATAACTATTTAAGTAACTTTGGTTTATAGTCACTTTTTATGTAACTAAAGCATAAAAAAACCTAAAGATCGCTTCCTTATTAATTAATTCAGTTTGATAATAAGGTTTTCAATAAGAAAAAATTTTCAGGCAAATAAAATTCAAGGAAATGAGTAGAAATCGTTTGAATGACATTTAATTTGTTCCTATTTCTTATCATGAAATATGATGAGCTCAGATCAATTTTTTCTTGAATTAATTCTGAATGAAACTTATTTTGATGTTGAAAGAAGTTTCTAAAAATAAGACTAGTCTTCATACAAGAAAATTGTAAATAAATATCTTATATTAGTTTCGAATCATAATAATAATGAAAATAAAATAAATATATTGTTAGTATAGTATATCCAGCGTTGCCACCCGTCCAGTTTTCACTTGGACAGTCCATTATTCAGAACTTTTGTCCAGTTTTGAAAATGAAAGCTAGTGAGGGGTGATCTACATAGTTTGCAAGCTCTTTATTAGGGGGAGGGGGGGGGGAGTAATTTGAATAACACATGTTATACTCTGCACTTTTGTACACATATAAAAATAAAAATTGTAAGTTTTTTAATTTAGTTATTAAATCAATTATAAACATTTTTATTGTGTAATTATGTCTTCAATTGTGACTCATTCTAATAACTTTTTTGGGTGGAGCATAAATGTGCAAATTTGTTAGGGTGGTTAAGAAACCGGGAAGACCGGGCAGATGATGCTAGTAATGTTAAATTTCTAGAAATGTTTCTTTTTAACTGACCCCTCCCCCTATCACATTAGAAACAAATCACAGAACATTTTTTCTGGGCCCTATTCACTATTTTAATGACAATTTGAGATGTCGTAGGACTCTTGTAGAGTTTCTTGTGAAGTGTGAAAGAAAAACAAAATTAGGTTTTAATCCAACTTAATCAATAAATACTTGTCCATAGTCGTCAACTTATATACCTACCGCTACGCTACCCGAAGCGTTAGACAACGCAGACACGCTATCCCTGTAAAAATTTATGTAAAAGTTTTAAAATGCATTTTGAATTTTTAGATTTTATCATTTTTTCAAGGCGAGGTCCACATTATATTTTTTTAATGGGGGAGTCCACATTAATATTATATCAGGAAACTAGGTTTTAATTATATTTTTGCTTTTCCATATTGTATCCAGAAATTGGGCCAGACATCAAAAATTTAAGATTTGATAATTTTTTTAAATTGATACAAACCTACACTTAAATGCCCGGAAATTCTCCTCCCTCTTGCCCTAGGCTTTAACATTTGACCCCATTACTTAGCATACACTATATGGTTGAATCCTTATAATTATATAAAGTTTGGAAAATAAATTGATATTTGTTGAAATTTTTAATATTTTTAATGGAAAGTTCATATTAATATCTAGAAACTAAGTTTCAATAATTGTTAGTCTTTGTCTAAGCACCTCTTTTATCTAGAAGTGTTCTGACCACTAATCTCCTGCATCTGTAATGTATTCACTTTCTTTGTTTCAAAAGTACAGGTATTATAATAAGTTTTTATATTTAAGGGTATTTTAAATAAAATTACTCTTAAATTATGATCTGATATGATTTTCTAAGACGTCGCGACATTGAATCTAAATAGGCTACTGTAACATAAAATAACTTAACAGCTGCTGTTCTATATTTACTAACGTCTATTTCATTGTTTAAATACAAAATAGCACTTATTTTATTATTTGCATTAACAAACTTTTATTTTTATTAACCAGAAGTGGATGAAAAAGAAAAATTCTCAATTTTTGTAGAGAAATTATCTCTCGGGAAATATTTCTCGAGAAACTTTCTAGAAATTTTGGAACTCACATCACTAGATGATGCAGGCATTGGAAGTAGAAGACTAAGTCTAAAATGTATGTGAATCACTCTCAAAGCGTCGTACATTAATTATGTAACGCAAAACTGACTGTTTGAGCAATTTTTAACCCCACCCATACCATGTAATATTATTTTAACGCTAATGTCCTATGGAAATTTTTTAATCGCTGGACCTTCACCCTCCCCCTTTTACGTTACATAACCTGCCTAACCTATATTTTGCATTTTAGGTGAAGCACTAAATTAAAGAATATTTTGAATAATTTTAATAAAACTTGAGATTCATATTCATTTTAATCTTTCATATAAATTAATATTTTCAAAAAAAAATTTCATATTTTTGGATTCAAAAATAAATGTTTTAAAGAGATTTTAATTTAGATTGTAATGAACTCGTTTTCGCAAATCTTTATTTTGATAATTTTTTTTATACTTATTAAAGGAAATTTTTGCTGATTTGAATCACATTTCTATTCTTTATTACAGAAAAATAAAACTTTTGAACCAATGTCTAAATTTCTCTTAATTGAAAATTTTAATTTAAAATTTTGAAGAAAAGAAAACACATTTATTTATGAAGTGAGAATAGAAGTCAACTTTAAACCACAAACGGGAGCTTCGATTCTACTTTATTTTTATTTTCTGCAAGAAATGTCACTTTAAATCCTCTTTTCTCTAAATCCATACTTTGTTGCTAAACCTGAAGATATGTAGAATACGGTGTAATGTAATGCCATGTTTTTTAAGATAATATTGACTTTCTTTTCAGCTTTTTATTATTCATTTGAGTCTTGAAATAACTATAATAAAACTTTAATATGTTTTGTCAAAGAACTAATCCGATAGTATAGGAATAACTTACAAATAATTTTACGATCCATTTAAGAATTAGAATGTGATTCGGGTTTAGAAGTTTGTTATTGTTTAGAATCATATTTTATGTAATGTCTCAATTATTTTATGATCAGAACATTTAATCTTTTCATTAGAGAGTATTTTCTCAAGTGAGGGAAAATATGATGAAATACACATCTAATGAGTCTTTTATAACAATTAATTGTGCTTTACTTTTAAATTCAATGTATTAAACCTTTTTGCTAAAGATTTGATGATATGTTTCTATGACGTCAAAGGAAAAACTGTTTTAGTAGTCAATAAATTTTGTATTTGATTATAAAACATAAAAAGGTTTCAATGCATTTATTTGAATGACAAGCTCTCCAATTGTTTTTAGTATACAATAGACCAGACATTGTTTTTGCTAATTTTCGTCAGAGCATTATATTTAATGTTAAATAATAATAAATTTTAAAAATACAGCAAAATATTAAAATTCTACGTTATAATCGAAAATCTATATCTTATATTCACCATTAATATCAAATTCTTTCTATTACCTAATAATCTAGTACTGTATTATATTAAATTAACAACACTTTTTGAACTCACTTTTCATTTGTCAATCTATTTAATAAATTTTCTCTGAAGACATTAAATTAGTGTTGGGTCAGTCTTTGGGACTGAGACTGGGACTGAAATTTTTGAGACTAGCGTTATTAAATTTACTAAATTTTCTTCATAGCACTAAATTTAGTATTAATTTAATTTATTGATACTAATATAAAATATAAAATTACATTAAAATGTTAAATTTCTGTGTTATCAATGATAACTTATGATCGAAAACATTAAATTTTCATAAATCTAGTCTTATATTAATCATAATTTAGCTCAAATACCAAATTCTGTCAATTTATTTTCTAATAATTATTTCTATGAAAAATTCATTAAATTTTCGCTGAAGACACTAAATTTAGTACTTTTATACTGAATTTGGTGTTTCCAACGATAACTGAGATTGAGACTAATTTTTCAAAGACTGAGACCGAGATTGAGACCGAGACTGACCCATCACTACATTAAATTAATAATAAATTTATACTAAAATTATTACTTTTCAACTCTAAGTAAACCATTGACGTTAACATTTTTGAATTGATTTATAGGTTAAGTAAAGCATTTCTTTTAATATTCTTGTCTTATATGAATAAATGTTGAACTCTCTACACGTCTAAACAGTGGATTTCTGGTCAATAAGTCATTTCCAATACTGTATTAAGATTTTTAAAGACGCGAGACCAGTAATTTATTTGTGATATATATGCGAACTCTCAAAAGCGCCAAAATATACAAACTGGAAGTTAACTAACTTTAAAATGTATTTTTTTATTCTGATAGACATGTAATTAATATGAATAAAAAGAAAACATACTTTTCAATAGTCATAATGACCTGATGTTGATGATTAGGCTCTGATTTATATGTATTAATTTTCCTAAATATACACTCCAATTTGTATAAAGAACTAAATTTACATTAAAAATACCCATTTTTCATTATACCATACCCTTATATTTCATTTAATTATCCTTTTTTAATAAAAATTATAATTTTTTTCATGAAACAAATATGAATTACAAATTTTGGCATTTTATTTAATAGTTTTACAATATTTTAAAAAAATTGTAAAATAAATCACATAGTTGAATTTTTGTTCTTTAAACTTAGTTAATTGGGTCTAACATTCCTTTAAAATAGTATAATTTTCTCTCCAGATTATTCATTCAGTTTGGATACCTTAGAGATTAAAAACTTTAGCTCTAAATTGCAAAAGCTATAGCAAAATATACTATTATTTGAAAATAAATTCCTTAAATATGACCAATTATGCAAAAATGCGTTTATCACCTAGACATGAATTTTTATGCAAAATAAAACTCCTCACCACTCACATCCTTTATTATGTAATTTATGAGCAATTTTAAGTTTTATGGCAGAAACTGCTGTACAAGAAAAAAAAGTTCCAATATGGAAAAGTCCAATTTCTAGTGATGATTAATGGATAAACTAAATATTTGCTTAACTGATAAGATGAAATCATTACATTACATCAATTTTCTCGTTTTGACCACATTTTGAATTAATTTTTCGATCAATAATTAGACCATTAATCATAATATATAACATAGTGACTTAGGCGAAGTATGTACAAGTATGTACCTGTAGCTATACTTATGGAATCCGGTGAAAAATCTAATAAGTACTGCTATGAAATTAAATTACAGTCAATATACAAACATTAGTCACTGATTAATACAATATTCTACTGTAATTAATGTGCTCTATATTTTTCTATAAATTATTTTAAGAGTTTATCGAAATATCTCTAATATTAAGTAAATATTTGAAAATCACTGAAAACTAATGAGAACGCACGAAAAATAACAAAAACCCAAATGAAATTCTGCTTTTGTTTACTGGAATTTCTGAAGTTAAACACCAGATATAATTAAGCTGTAATGTATGCACTGTATGCTGAGGTTATTATGAATGCCTTAATGAAATAGTTCTAGTACTTGAGCTTTTTTGCACTTTTATAGATTATTTAAATTTATTATATGAAGTGCTATACTATTAATTTGATTTGACTGGTATTCAAATCTAGAAATTTAGGAAAAACTAATTTCCGTTATCTTAACTTTAGTGAAGTTTATAATCAGTTGACTATATATGAAGTGTGACATGACATCAATCAATAATATCTTAAGTGAATTCAGATAAATTCAAGTGTGACATAAAGTGACACTAATTATTAATCGATTTTTAAAAGTCGGGAAAATATCTTAAGAGTGATTTCCCAGATGTGGGCAAATGAAGTTTGAAACCCAGTTAATAATTGTATATTTATTAAACAGGTATATAATGTTAGCAAAGGGTTTCATTATTAAAATCATTAAAATATTTTATTTTAGTCTTTGAATATATTAACAAAATTAGTGCCAGACATACATGACTTGATTGTGTGCAATACAAAATCGTTGTCAAAGATGGTCAAAGGGTCTGTTCTGTGCAATACAATAGTGTACTGTACGATATTCTAATCTAAAACAGGCTAAAAAAGCGCTCGATCTTTAGAAATTAAATCAATTTTATTTCTAATAATGGTATAAAATAATATTTCTATAGTTTATAACAAATAAATTTTAGTTTTTCTAAATGTGTTTTGAACCCAATTCTTTGAAAATTGATGTGATATTAATTCTATTGTCTTATATTATTTAAATTAATTTTCTAAGGCGTAAGAATTGTTGTTCCACTAAAAGACTTATAAATATTAAGACTTTGATGAATTATTATATAAAGATAGCTTTCGATAAGAGAAGGCAGGATTCCGAAGTGAAGCGCAAACAAGCCATTTATGAGTTTTCAAGTTCAATCTCTTCGCAGTCACATAAACTGCTATTCACCTCAAGCTCTGCTTGTTTTGGTTTTGTGCTCGAATATAATGCACTTGTATTCCTCTCAATAGGTTTATAAAGTCACTCAAATTCAAACAAATTTGATAAAATTCATGAATAAGTACTCAAATAATTGTAAAATAGTTATGTTATCCTTTTCTAACTTCATCGTCAGTTCTTTTATCATAATAATAGCTGTGGAAGAATCTCATAATGATATAATGTTTAATACAAGAAGTGCAACAAACTTCAGTTTGAGCCATCATTTACATGACATCTACTTTTTATCAAAAAGAAGTATAAATTCAAACGTTATAAAGCCCTCAAGCATTACATCGGGTCAAGTAGTTGTTTCTTCAGAAACAGGTATTATCTTTAAAATATATGTTAAATGATCAATACATGGAATCCGATATATGTTAAACAAACTTTTTCTTATATAACTACAGTTTATCCCCGTTATAGTGAAACTGTTGGTACCGAAAAGTGCCTTTACTATAACGGAGTTTCACTATAAGCGAATACAAGTTAAACAGCAATAAAGTTATATAATTTTATCCAACTCTTCACTATAAGAGGGTTTTCATAATAACGGGGTTTACTATAACGGGGATGAACTGTATTAATTAATTTGATTTTTTACTGCAGTAAACTTTGATCTACTATTAAATGGTTATTATTTGATTAAAAATAAGTTTTAATAAAGTGAAAATAGATTTAATAATAAAACGTTTGAAAATTTTAATTGAATCGAAATTAAAGCAATAAAATATAAAAACGTTGTGTTTTATTAAACATGCATTTTCTTTTGCAAACTTATTTCTGGAGGTTTTTACAGGTTTGGCCCGATTTAAGTGTGGGTAATGTTATGGGTCAAGAGATTGTTCGCCAGCAAAGAAGCGCAGAATCCGGTGTTCTAACACCCGATCATGAGTCTGGCACTTTTCCAATGCGCTAATTCTACGCTTTTTTATATTATTTTTTAAGCTTTTAAATTACTGAGTTTTAAGGTAAAAAAATCTTTTTATCACTTGTTTAGCACACTTTAGGGTTTTAAATTTTACATTGACTCTCATTCTTTTTTAATTTTTCAATCATTTCTTAGGGAGAATTAACCTGTCTGTGAGTGAAAATAAGAGATCACCACCATTTAGATCTTATCTAATAATTAAAGTTCATAATGCGTCGTGTAATTTGTGGTCAGGCTTTGCGTGCAATTCAAATCATAGTTATATCTAAAAAGTTTTAAATTAGACTTTTAGTCAAACTATTTTACATTTTTCTAAAAATTTTGATTATGCAAAAAAACTCTTAAATAAGTTAACTGAGGCTTTGCATTTGCTATGTTTTGCTGGTTTGAGACTTACAAAGCTTGGATAAGCACCCCTTAAGCTTGATCCTGAATTTCAACCATCCAATTGATCCTTAGACTCAAACTAAAGATAGCATAAAGCATGTGAAATTTTATAACATTAGCATTTATGACATTTTTCACATGAGGATAACTAAATTTAAACCTATATAATAATATCCTTAAAATTCTGAGTGTGTGTGTGACCAGTAGCCAAGTTACCGTTGTAAAGGATACGCCACCAATGTTTTCCAATGGGAAATTTTTATTTTAAATAAAGCTAACAGTTACCTACAAAGTCTATTTTAAAGTGACCACTGAACACATTTACCTAAGTGATCAAATTTAACGGTAAACAATTTTACCGAAATGGTCAATTCACTAGAATTAATGGGTCGTTTAGGGTGAATAAAAGCGTTTTTAATCCTCGAATTATTTTTTCATATTTTGAATTCAGTCAAACTTAAATGCGCTTTACTGTACACAAAGCACTTTATTTGGGAAATATATCAAAATCAAAAACTATATATATAAGGACTGAAATTTAATAAGCTTTTCAATGAAATCTTTATAATTTTATGATCAATCTCACAAATAAATGCAAAATAAAGATTAATTTTTTTGCTAATAGTGCTAATATTTTGTTAACATAAAATATGTTTCGAGAATTTTTTTAATACTTTACAAATACTCCAGCATTTAATTATTAATTAATTTACCGGATTTTATTTAAATTATATTTGAATCATATCAATTGACCTGAGGATACATTTACAAGGTATCGCTTATGCCCTACAGTTCATTGGACTTTTTCAAGAAAATTATAAAAATAAGTTGTATTATTGCGATGTTATTATTCTCTTTATTCTCTATATATGAAAGTTTATGATACATTAGGAATATGAAAGTTTAAATTACAACAGGTCGTAATGATCGACCATCTTTCACATGAAAGCAAAAAATTAAGTTCAATTTAGTTGAAGATTAAAGAGAAATTAATTACAGAGTAAATATTTAAAGCAAATAAATCAAAAACTATAAAGTGTAGCATTTGTTTTGCAAATTTGCAAACATTATATATATTGAAAATTACTCTGATAGGAAAATATCCGTTTAAAACATTATAAGTTTTCATAACTTTTATGATATATGATTATATTGAAAGCCTTTTTAGAGTTAAACTGTTTATAGCCTATTCATTGATTTTTCGTATTTCGCATGAATCCATAGCTGAACCCACAGTAAGCGAATCATTGTCTAAGAAAAAATAATGTGACCAAAAGTTGTGTGAACTCAAAAATAAAATGTAAACCTATTTAAAAATAGTGATGACAAAGACTCAAACTCTGGAAAACGTTTCTGCTCTATTCCGTAGGAAAGCAGCAAAAAGTAGGCGGTGGTGCAAATTTACTAATGCGCTGCTTTGGTCATTATGGATGCTTTTCAATAGCTGAACCATTTCTTTCGCTTTATCGTCCAATTAACTTATTTCCGGTATCGCCTGATGTAATGAATGTCGAATTTCTATTGAAGACACGCAAAAATCCGGAACAGTTTAAAAAACTGATTCGCAAAGATGACGGCACTATTGAAATTTCTCATTTCAATCCTAACAATGATCTAAAAGTTATAATACACGGATATCTCGAACATGGTTTCCAAATTTGGATTAAAGTAAGAAAGTTTTCACTCTCTTAACAATTATTTGTATAACTCTATGCTTAAACTTATTTCTTAAGAGACTCTAAATTCTGACATAAATTACTAAATTTTCTTTAATTTCAGAGTTGAGGAAACAAAATAAAAAAATTATAATATAAGGTGTTTTAAATGTTCCTTAAAATAGATCATTATTTCTTGAAATGGATAAAAAATATAAATTATACCAATTGTTTGTTGAGTATGAAAATAGTTTCTATTAAGTGATATATTTCTTTGGTCTTTTAGAACATGATTATTGAGTTATTGAGCAAAAGTGATTACAATATAATAAGCGTTGATTGGATGATAGGAGCGACTCCACCATACACTCAAGCAGTAGCTAATGCTAGACTTGTGGGAGCAATTATTGCAGACTTCTTGAAGTCAATTCAGGTATGAAAGGCTGATTCCTATATTACATTATCACTGACTATTAGCAGATGAGTATTAAATCGATTACAGTTTAGTTTCATTCAAATCAGTCTATAATAATAGACTCGAATTCAATTACTATTTAGAAGTTTCAAATTAATCAATAATTAGAAAACATTTTTATCAAATGTTGAAAAGCTTTTAAAAATAATATAATAATTAATAGCATTCAAATGAATCATAATTCAAAAATAATTTTATTCCATTTCATAAAATCTTACAAATTTTCTTATGCCTTAAAAATATTAAGAAAAATTTTGGATTTTTAAAACCTTTGACCTTTCGACCAAAAGCACTTCTCTATTGAGATTAAATGATTTCCAACTTTAAATACAACATATATAACAGACATATATATAACAGACTTTCAAAAATAACTTCAATATTGTCAACTTTCTCAAAATATGTATAAAATAAATAATGTTTTAGATTTATAATTGGCTGGTTTTTAATTTCTTTCTTGGTTTTACCTCATATTCTGTATTCATATTCATATTATTATTACCAGATATGCAGCTATGAGTTTGATATGTGCTTACGTAGGACTTAAACTTGAGCTTAAGTTAGAATAAGCTAAGCTCAGTTCACATTCTAGCACAAGCTTAGTTTATTCTCTTCAGTGAATAGCTTTCAGTTTAGAATTTTTAAGCTTTAAAATTTCACAGGTTTTTAATTAAGTACTACTTTGATATATAAACATGTATTTTATTTTATTCAAAATATAATTCCAAAAAACTTGAATTTATTTGGATCGAAGTTAGTTTGATGAATAAAATAAATATAAATAAAATAAAAATAAATAAATTTTAAATAGAAAACATACTCTGGTTATTCCGCATCTAAAATTCATATAATTGGTCACAGTCTCGGAGCTCACATCGCAGGTTACGTGGGAGAGAGAACGCCTGGATTGGGAAGAATTACAGGTATGAAAACTTGTATTACAAATAATAATTGAATTATCAAAAAGTAATCGTTTGTATTAAATATGAATTAATGTCAATTCATAAAACTTGACAATATTTAATATTATTGTCAACTGTCTCGCAAACCTCTATTTGATTAAGTTATTCAGTAATTATGATTAATGTATTAAACAATTTGTAAGAGTTGTTGGAATATTTTTTTTGAAAAACTATAAGTAATTTTTTGACTCATGTTTTTTATGCTCACTTTTACTCATACTGAGTGAGAATCTATTGACCCAAGTTTTGAAGTATTGCTATTCCAGATAGGATTGAACGTTTTATTCACTTTTATATTCATATCATAACTTTTCAGAAATAGATTTACAATTTATAGACCATTTTTTATTATGGAAACTATAGAAAGCTACCGATGATTAATAAGATTTTATACCAACTCTGAAGTTCAATATCTATATTGAGTTAAAGGTCTGTAACTAATGCAAAGGTGATATGGAGTATGGATACAATTTATCTATATTATAGTCAAAAATATTATGATTATTGACAAAGTTTATTTCGTTAAACTACTCAAACGCATATATCAACCCATAATTTTCATATTTTTCCTCAAATTTTCTCAGGGTATATATTTAAAAGAGTTTTTAAAAGTGCTTTAATTGTTTAAAAAGCATATTACATAACAAATTATTAGGACATCTAAAATGCATTAAATATAACTGCATTTAGAGGTATAGTAATTGGAATTGAGTGATAAGTATTAATATGCATTTAATTTAAAGTCATAACAGAGATATTCTAAATTATTTTAAGTTACATTAATTAAATAATAGCCAATTAAATGTTATAACAGATAAAACTAGATTATAAAACCAAATAAAACACAGCGGATTATTATTAGAAATTCAGGGAATGAAAGCATATAATATTGGAAGACTTGAAAATTTAATTTCATACATAAAAAAAGTTTAGAAAAGTTGAAAATTATAATTCTGGAAATGAAATTCTTAAGACTACTTATAATGTTCTGTGTCTGTCTTTAATATCAAATGTGAAGAGTTATTATTGAAAGTGAATCGTGCCTCGGAAGTAATCTCTAATCTATAATATGGAGAATTGCCTGATCCGAAAGTGCTTACAAAGCGAAACACTCGAGAATTTATTAAATATTTCTTGATCTTCAAATATTTCCTGACCTTTATTCCAATTTTTACTAAAGTTTTGTTGATTTTAAATGAAAAAAGTGTAACACAGACTTATCCAAGAGTAGCCTTCCATCGAATTCTGTATAGTGGAAGGTTTTTAAAATCAAACACTACTTCGATTTTTGAGGATTTAGGAAATAAAGCTCACCCGAAATACCGGATCTTGGATAAGAGTGATGTAAGCATATATCGATTGGTTATATTCTTGTTTTGCCCTTTCCTTCAACCGATTTCTATTAGACAATGACTTGCGGCGAATTGGAGGGCATTCGCGATAAATTACTGAATCTTAGAATAGTTTTAGCCAAAAAAATTGCTAACAATTCGCTCGCGGGCTTGTGTGCACAGTATAAGACTTATTATGGAAAAACAAATACTTTTAAAAATTTCAAATATATAACTCATGCGAAATGTAAGGTTTCCCTTATTTGATAGCCTTTTGCTCTTCCAGAAATTGGTTCCATTAGCAAATGTCTTGTGGCACATGTTAGAAAAGGTTTAAATATCTGCTGCTCTGTTGGCTCTTATTTAGGAATCAATGCAATTTCTCTTAAGCTGCGTTCAATCCTCAGTTAAAAATGATTTTATGCATTTCAGCTTCGAAACGATGGCTGACATGACAAAAATAAATTGAAGTATAAAAATCTTTTTCTCATTAATTGAGACAAACCCTCGTGAAGTATAGTGCGCCTTAAAAGCTTATTAGAGTTGCAGTTATTTAGCATGTCTGGCATTAAAACAGGCTTTCTGTGTCATAATAGTGGTATAAGTGGTATAAGTTTATGCTTTATTGGACAGGTCTTGATCCCGCAGAACCATATTTTCAAAACACTGATCCCAGGGTGCGTTTGGATAGAAGCGATGCATCATTTGTTGATGTGATACACACGGATGCCTCGAGTATCATAACTGGTGGGTTTGGTATGAGTCAAGGCTGTGGACACATTGATTTTTTCCCAAACGGAGGAACGAAACAGCCGGGTTGTAACGAATTCAAAAGTGTCATCCACTCAATTGGCAAAGAGAGAAATGTCATTCATGGTACTCAACATAGTGAACACAAACTTCACTTTTACTTTAATCACATTTACTCCAAAAATAGAGACACTTTCAAAAGTGTCTTAAGTCTATATTCAATTCTAATTATTATTTGAAGATTTTTTTCTCTCAAATATTTCCACTTTCTATTTGGCAGGCATTCGTCGGTTCATAGGATGCAATCATATTCGAGCATTTCTGCTCTTCACAGAGTCAATAAACACAGAATGTAAGTAAACGCATAACTCGAAAACAGCATTTGTCAGTAAATATAAAGAGATTAGAGCTTTAGTTTGCAAAATAGCTTATTGAAATTCATTTCAGTAATAGATTAAGCATAACTCGCATTTTTCTATCGCACAATATAATTATATTTTCCAATTCTGCTTTTGCCCTTTGAATCACATACCAAAAGGTCCATTCATGGGATTTCCGTGCGATAGTTATGAAGAATTCTCATCAGGCCGTTGCAGTCAAGGCAAAAATGCGTGCCTCATATTAGATAACAATTATAACAATAGCCTTATAACTGATGGCAACAACTTTTTGCAATGTATACGAATGGGATTTGATGCTGATGTCAGTTGGAGACAAATTCACAAACTTTTTAATAGAGATTCTATGATAGCGATGAGAACCACTTCAGACGATATGTACTTTTTGCAAACTAGTGATCACAACCCTTACTGTCAACATCACTATCACATTAAAATATATTGCAAAACACTCAATAATCATACAGTTAATAATGTCGAAAAGGGACGTCTTTTCATTCAAATATTCGGAACAAAGGGTTCGACTCAATATCTCGAAGCGAGTAAAGAGTAAGTCCAACCTTTACTTAAGCAAATCTTTTGTAGGACTTGTGCAAACATTAATCATTTGCTTTGTACTGTACATAATAGTGCGTTGCAATTGGGTTTGTGTGAAAGCATTGAGTTTCTCATTAGTTGGCCTGACGTCGGATCAATCCTTAGAGTAGAGTTGCAATGGAAATCAACTTCTTCACTGGTAATCAATCCATTGAGATGGAGATCATTAGAATCACATAAACTCTATTTTCGTCGAATATCAATAACTAATCTCGAAACTGGTTATAAGTATGAAATTATTTTAAGGAAGTTAATGCATATACAGTCAAAACTTAAATGTTTTACTTTCCCTTTAAACAGAGCGATGATTTGCGAAGAAATCTCTCTCAAAGCACAACAAACTAAAGTATTATTCACTAATGAGTGTTAAGCAAATCGCTATCCATTCCATTAAATCATTTATTTATTAATAATCAAAGTCTATTAACTTAATGATAAACTTCAACAATAGTTTATTGAAAGAAGTTATTAATGAATTCTAGATTTTTGCGTCCAATAGAGGAAAACTCTTGATATTGCGATTCGACGATAAGTGAAATCTCGAATTTTCTCATAACTTATGCCAAGAATTTGACAATTTATTAAATTATTTTCTGTCAACGTTAGAATTCCGATCAAAGTGAGCCATAAAACTAGCCATAAATTATATGATCAAATTTCACCATTATTTGGCTCTTATTTAATGTATTTATAAAAAATTTCAATATAATGTGTAGGTCTTATATTTTAATATTAATTTAATTTTCAATAATTATGCTCTACCTGTACAGTACTCATGTTTTCTAAACTTTGTTTTTTATTTAATCATTTACAAGAAATATTTATTAAAAGCTTTATTTAGTTTTTGTTTCTCAAGCCCTTAATAATTGAGCAAATATTATAAAACTCTATTTAAATAAGATTTCAATGAGTTTATTGGCGAACCTGTTTATGAATATTCAAAGTGTAATTCAAGTCTATATTTATTAAATAACTTTATATTAGATGTGATTAACTTTAATCAGTTATTTACACAAAGATTTGATGACAAGAATTGAAAACCGATAACATAATTGATAACCACATAAATTAATTCCATTAAATTTCTAATCTCTAAAAGACACACAATTCTCAACATTTGTATTAATGTAAGGTTTGTATCAAATTTGTAATAAATTTGCACTCGAAATATAATTTTCAAAATGCTTTATTTTCAATGTACATAAATATTTGTATACATTAACAATCAGGACAATTAAATTTTCTTATATTTCTAACGGATATAATTTTCAATTAAAAAATAAAAAACATTTTCAAAAACAAATTGAGTCTAATTTTTATGCAACTATTCTAAGGACCGGAACATTAAGTTTGGAACAAATTAAAAATATTTTAATGAAAGTTTGTTCAAAATGTAATTATAAGTAATGAATAGTAGAAAAATAGTAATTAATCACACATTAAATCCTATTCCCAGTCGTCATCATTGGACGTTTGGTTACCCTATAAGAGAAAAAATAATTTAATATTAAAAAATAACTAAAACAATATCAGTCTTACTCTAATATCAGTTCCACCAAAAGTAGGTCCTGAAGAGCTTGAAGTAATTCCAACATTTCCAGAAGCGCTGTTGGTTAGGAATTCAGGAACACATTGATCAGCATCTGATAGTATTCTAATTAACGATTTGGCTAAAGAAACATCGCTATCACTGGAGGGGTCGAAAAAACTGGTGGCTTTGCCTACATTTCCGACTCGACCCGTACGTCCGATTCGGTGCACATATTCATCAATCTCTTTGGGAAGATCATAGTTAATCACATGTTTAACGTCTTTAATGTCAAGACCACGCGCGGCAACAGAAGTGGCCACCAGTATAGGCATTCGACCCGAACGGAAGTCATATAAAGCAGTTTCGCGTTGACTTTGGAATCGGTCGCCATGTATTGAAGTCGACTTCATCTGGTTTTGGGACAGATATGACGCCAAAAAGTCGGCCGTTTTCTTCTTCTCAACGAAAACCAATGTTCGGTCAGTGCTCTCACAGTTGTTCAATAAGTCCATTAATTTACTTCTCTTTTCCTTGAAGTTCACCTCAACGAAAGTCTGTTCCACATCAGAATTGGCGGCGCCAACGATGCCAACAGTTAAGAACAGATAATTCTCTTTCAAGAACTCTTTGGCCATATTCTGCACCTCTTCTGGGAAAGTGGCGGAAAACATAAGCGTTTGTCGCAGAGACTTGTCTGGCATTGACTCGTGCGCTACCATACGCCTCACCTCAGGCAGAAAGCCCTGGTCTATCATTCGGTCCGCTTCGTCGAGAATCAAATACTTTAGTTTTGCGAAAGAGATTCGGCCCTTATTTAAAAAATCCAGAAGACGACCGGGCGTTGCGACCAAGAAGTGCGCGCCGCGTGATATGTTGGCCAACTGGTAACCGGAAGAAGTGCCGCCATATATGAGTGCCGGCTTTATTATGCTTCCCTTCGCGAACTTAACTGCTTCTGTATGTATCTGAATGGCCAGCTCTCGAGTGGGCGACACCACCACACATGACGGCTCCTGAACCTGCTGGCCGTATAGGTTCGGCAGGTCTGACATCGAAAGCAAGTCCTGCAGAACCGGTAACTCAAACGCTGCCGTCTTTCCGGATCCGGTCTGAGCGCAAGCCATTAAATCTCTTTTTTGCATTATTATAGGGATCGCGTACTTCTGAACGGGAGTCGGTTTCGTGTATTTGCAGCGATTGATCGCTTCATTAATCAGATCACTAGTTATCACATCTTTGAAAGCAATGATAGGTTTGGGCACATCTTCTCCCGAAACGTTTACTTTGATTTTTTCGTAACGATCAAAGTTAATACCTGTGGGAACCGTGTCGTACAGGCTCTCGTCGTCCTCATTAACAAGTGTTGGCTTATAGGGCGGCGGCAGTGGCTTTCCGTCCTCGCCCAACACCTCTTCAGTACAATCCATGGCTTTATGGCCCGCTTTTTTGCATCTGCGGCACTCATTGCCGCCCTCTTTCTTGTTCGGACACTCCCTCGCAAAGTGACCGCTCTCTCCACAGTTACGACAACCACTTGACCCCATTTTTGGTTCTAACGTTTCATTAAATCATTAAATTCTAATCAAATCCAAACATTATCTCAAACCTATGTTCTCCTTAGTATTGCTGTCATTAGTGTCGCCCCAATCGAAGTCATCGTTTCCATTGGTCTTATTGTTCGCCTTATCCGTCGACATATCCCATGAATCGGTTGTATTGTTTGAATTGTAGTTATTTCTCGGTTTGCGCTCTTTCTTTGGCTCCGGACAGTCGTTACTCATGTGTCCGCTTTGGTTACAGTTATAGCAAGTCTTTGGTCTCTCTTTTCTGGGTTCAGTACATTCGCGACTCATATGTGAATCAGAGCCACAATTGAAGCAATTTCTGCCGCCAGTTGTCCTCTCCTTCTTAGGCTCCGGACAGTCACGGATGTGATGGCCTTCAGTCTGACAGTTGAAGCACTTCATAGGACCTCTTCCTTCGCCCCTCTCTTTCTTCGGTTCCGAACATTCGCGGCTCATATGTCCACTTCCGCCGCAGTTATAGCAGTGTCCGCCACCTCCAGAACGGCCCCCATTTTGTCTGTTATTATAACTGTTAGTATTGTTGGACTGTTGACCGCAAGACCAGTCATCGTCTCCCCAATCATCACCACCTTTGATAGGATTTGATGTCTTATTTTGTGCGACGGCTGTGTCGTCTCCCCAGTCGTCCTGAGGCTCACTCACTGCCGGTTTTCCGCGTCCGCGACCTTTGGGCTCAACTGCATTTGACTTTTGAGACATGACATCAATGAAGCCGTTGTTGACATTCATTATAATTGTTATCAATAAATACCTGATTGTAATTAGCGATGGGTTCGTCGTCTCCCCAGTCGTCTGACATCTCAACCAATCTATCAATTTATTTATTTTACATTTATTTCTATTTTATGTTTCTTTTTATTCACTTATATTTACATTGATTTCAATCGTTTTTGAGATTATTTTTAATCAAAAATATATAAAACTAATTAAAATACGTGACAACAGTTTGACTTTAAGTAAAACAACTGATAATTCAAATAATGTTTATCATAACTAAAGTGTATCTTAAGAGGAATGCAGACAATGAAG
>JAQGCH010000194.1:0-29531 GCA_034699485.1 Nanhermannia elegantula
CATAAACAGATATCGCGTTTATTGCAAACTTAGAAAATATATTAAACTAAAGTAAACTTTTTCCATTCCCTGCTTCACATGTGATTTATTCATAGTTTTCGTTTTCATGTACTTCTTCTTCATCTAAACCTATTCTTAAATAATTGAGTTCTCTATAAAAAGCCATAATTTTAAAGATATTGTAAATAAGAGTTGAGTTCTTAGTAAACAAATAAATCCCGAATTTGTTTAATTGTTTGCATTGAATGCCAATCGCTTTGAAGTGTTGAGCAAATGATTATATACTTCATAATAATTCTTCTAAACCTTTGAATCTTTGTATTTGTTTAAAGAAAAATTTACTGACTGTACGTCTTGTTCGTAAATAAAATCAAAATTAAAAATTTTCAATGAATTGCAATAATTTTTAACAAATGTTTTAAACATTTCGATGTCAGTAAGTCTGTATTCATGAGTGAGTTTCTTGAGTTTGGGAACCAATTGTTGTCCATAAATAGAGACAATTGTTCATTACTATGGTTATAGACCTCAACCAAATTGGGACAAAATTTCAAGAGTTTTATATTTGTCTTCATATTGATTGCCATCAAAATATATTTTTCGTAACTTTCGGCCACATTTTTCTCCGAATTGTCTCAAACTTTCTTCACTTATTTTACGAAAATTGAACTCAATTTCTGTCAAATGATTACAATATTTAGTAATTAATTGTAAAACAGATTTACTGTTAGTCTTTTGAAACGCATTCAAAACGGATTTTGTCTTCAAATGAGAGAAAACTCAATAAGTCTTCACATAAATCATCACAAATACGAGAACTCAATGATTGCCGATATTTAGTATCACTTCTTAAACATATTTTCTGTCTTTTGTTTTCCATAATTATTATAAAAATTAGTTATTTATTAACCAATTAATTAATTATAACAATAATAATAATGTAAACAAAACTTTTAACACTTGAGACAACACATGTATTATGAAAACCATAGCAACGAAAATATTGACCAAAACTACGAATCAAAATAACACTCTTTTGGCTCTATTTTCAAGTTTTTAAACTCAACTCTAATTCACATAAATATTAACTCAATTGTAATTAGAAAATAATCATTTATTTAATACATTATTTATATATTTCATTTTTACATTTAATAAAAGTTTTACAAAACAAGCATTTTTTTGCATATTTTATGTAAAACAAGATTTGATACTAAAAGTGAAAACAAATATAGAAATGAAGCACTTTTTGAAAATTACATAAATATTGTGTAAACAATAAGTTTGAGATAAATGAAAAAAACATTTTTTAACAAATGTGACAAAAACATATTTTACATATGCATGAGAGTAATGAATATGAGAAATATTGCTTACAAACTAATTGTAGAACTTTTTAACCTCAACACAAATACCTGTTTATTATAACATTAACAAAAACACTATTGAAAAAAATTATAACTTATAAACTAGTGGTGTAACAGTTCCTGTAACTTGAACTGAAACTCAAACTAATCTCAGTTCCAGTGTTATATAGTTATATAGAATAGTGTGTTATTAGCATTTAAGGTTCATATTTAACTTTTAAACGCATAATATAAGTCCTAATACAGAGTTATAAAATACAATACTATTTCATGACTATAGTGCAGAACTTTAAATCGTTGAAATGTAAGTTAACTTAATTATAAAATGCTATCAAAAATTTAATGAACAAGTATTCTTTTTCCAAAACCACATAGATTTTATCAATTCGGGTTCATTTCTGGTTCGGGGGTTTTTGTTTAGACTATTCCAAGCCCAACCCGTCCAACATTTTGAACCTTTTGACCCAACCCGAAAAATGCGATTTTTTTGGCTTCAACTCAACCCATTTCGGTACTGTCCCGGCCAATCCGGTACGGTTGGCAACGCTAATCATCAGCTTTGTTCATATTCTTGAAATAAAATTCAAAACCTATTCTTTAGATTGAATATATTTGAACTTTATTTACAACACCCCTATCACCGTTTAAAAGAAAAACCTTAAAAAAATTCGCACCCAATCTCTTATTACATAAAATTTTTAATATTAAATAATACTTTATAACAATATCTTCACACAGAACAAAAATTTTCTAATAACCAATACTTAATGGTGACTATAAGTGATCAATAAATTAAAAATAAATGTCACTTCGATAGTGAGCCTATTTATTTGGTTTGCATCAGAGCTCGTGATAATGCATTTTTTGCAGCAAATTACTTATCAAATAACCAGTCAATTAACGATGACTTTGCTATTCTATGCTATTAATAAAATCCTCACTTTCATCAAAAATAAAATAAAATCATAATTACGAACAAACATTTATTACGCATTAAAACAACTGCATTATGATCTTTAAATACTATTCATAGCCTAAAAATTGAATATAAGAAATAAACTTAACTTAAAGAAAAAGTTTTTTATATAAATTTAACACTAAGACGACAACATGTTTTATGAGAATGTTATAAAATTATTTATAATTACATCAGTGGTTAATTGTGCACAAGTGCCAAAACCACCAGAAACCACAACACCTATGAGTCCAAGTCCCACAACAAATGAGATCCAAATTTGTGTAGACCTGACGCCTAATTACATAACAGCTCGTTATGGCTTAACTCAAACCCTTGTATGCTCGGCAACAATATGTGGTGATAACGTTGACGACAATAACTCGATTGAGTTCTATCAGCCTGTCTTCGATTGGAACAGTCAATTGGGGCACATTATGGTAGTCAACGGCACTTGTGATTATGCCAAGAGTAAGTGCTGGCACGCCATAGATATTGATACCAATTATTTCATCGATGAAATGGTTGACAATGGTCTCAATGAGATGCAGTTCTCTTGTTTTGTAAGCGATTCGTTTGTCACTGGTTTTGGTGATAGTCTTCAATACCAAACTGGAAGCGATTTCAGTTATTTTAAAATATTTAAAGGTTAATGGCTTTAAACAGATCTTTTAAACTCTTTTTTCAATAGAGTTATAGAAACCAATAGTACAGTAGAATAACATTTGTTTTTAATTACAATTTAAATTCTAGTGATTATGAATTAATTTTCTTATTTGTATTAAACCCACAATCAGGTCATCGCATTGGCGACAACTGTGACACTGATAGCCAATGCGGAGATAATATGTTTTGCTTGAGATCTTCGAAAGGAACCGGAACTACATGTCAGTGTTCGGTAGATTTTCTGACAGGTGTGCAATACGTACAAGTGATGGACCTTCACTATGAGGAAATGATATGCGTTCCACCGGTTGGGCTAAACGACTCGTGCATTTATGACCAACAATGTCAGGCTTTTGACTCTAATAGTATTTGCGCTCAACAATCATATATTGATGGCAATAAATGTGTGTGCAGTTTAGACACTATTTATTATAAGGACAGTTGTCAGTCAGTCTCTAAAGCCACTAAACCACCAGTCGTTTGGTGGATATTTACCACTGATTATAATGATAATAGTAATAGCGATACCTTCAGGTTCTTGTCCTTAAGAAATGCCACTTATGTTATGGCAGTTTTAGCTATATTTTTGCCTATTTTGTTAATTTTCGTTTCACTCTTAATACTATGCTATCGTAGAATATATCGAGAAAGAGACAGACAAAACATGGTTAAGACCATGTTTCCCACACCCAGATTGAGAATTAATGATTTGTGTGATATTAAGAAAGAGAAATCTGATGATAAGTATAATTTGGTTAAAAATGATCAGTTGGAGAAAAATATGGCTTAAAGTTAGAAATCAATCCATTAGAAGAATAAGTACTCATATTAATGAAGGGCTTATTTCTATAGTTTATTATTTCTATAAAGAATATGTTAATTAAATGAGTCCTTATTCTTATGATTGAATCAATAAATCTCAATATGATTTTGAACTTTATTTAATTTGAAATTTTAAAACTCATTTCATTAGATATTAGAATAAAAAATATAAAGCGAATTAAAGCTTATGTACTGTAAGTGTAGACTTGAAATCATTTTTCTATTTATTGGTTTATATTTAATGGAACGAAATTAAAATGTAATTTTGGAAAATATTTCATACTTTATTACACTATAAGTTTTACTAACTTTATAAACAGGAAATTTTGAGTCCTATCGATAGAAAATGTTGAAATTAATTTTATGTGTTGGGACGTTTAAGTCTGATTTAAGTAAAACAAAGGTATATTCAAAAGTACGGCAATAAACACAAGAAATTATCTTCAAAATCAAGTTCGAGTTGATTAACAATTTTATTTTCAACTGTATTTTATTTTCAGTGTCATATATGTTAACAACAGAATACTGTAATCGGAAATATTATTTCAATAACTTATGATTACTTATGTTTCGCTTAAATAATCAAATTTAAAATTTAATTAATTAATTACTTTTTATATACTTAATAGTATTTGCATATTATTATTGTCTCCATATTTGAATTAAAATAAAAATAATTACATTAAATACTATTGAGTAATGATTTTACAATTCACAGTACAATGTCAGCCAAATTGTATTCTATTCTGTTTAAGAATTTAGTTTATAATTAAAGAATTTGTCAAAATTGAGGAATATGTTTAAATTAATTATAAAAACAAGTATTTGAACGTAACTTTATATATATATATATATATATTTATGTATATTTTCAACCATAACAGGAATGATTTGAGTCCAAACAGAATATAATTTATATAAAATAAATTAATTAAATAAGAGATATGTTTATAAATAAAAACTGATTTAGATCTTAGTCCGCGTCTAAATTGAAAAATGCGAAAAAAGTATAATTGTCACGCCTTTTATCACAAACTATTTTATAACTCATACTTTTTTTAAGGAGTGGTTAACTTAAGTGATGAGTTGGAAATAATCTCATGTTTAAACTTAAATTTTTCTTAAAATTAAACCGAAAGTATTTTCCACAAAATGTTAGTGCTTTTCCTCAATTTTTGTATTTCGGTAAACAAAAAATGATTAGATTTTAGTGAAAATTAATTACATATTCGTTGATGTTTTGTCATTAAGTTTCTAAACATGAGAAACAAGTAATAAAAGGACAGAAAAATGTATAATAAAGTCTTTAAGTCTTTAAGACGAATATTATATAACAACAGGATTAAGATCTAATCATTTCAATAAACAGTCAGCAAAAGAAAATGACTGAACCAAAAAAAGACAGAAAATAATTGAATTAAGAAACAAAAACCCGATTTTCAAATATCAACAAAAAGTCTTAATATTTATTAAATTAATAAATAGTAAAATGAAAAAAAGACAAAAATAAATCATTTCATATCAGAGTCGGCTTCAATTTGTTTCTTAATCCTTAACAATATATTTGTAAACCATTGATCCAAACGTGAAATACTATCGTAATCTTTGACCGCATCAGTGAAACCTTCGACATCATTCTCCTCGAGTTTGTCCAATAAAACCTTTAATAGTTTGCATTCACGTGAGTCAGAAAATGTTGGATACATTTCTTCGTACTTCTTGACAGCCAATTGAGCGTTAAGATGATCGATACACATATGACACAACGCCGCTCGAAAGTAGTACTCCTTCGCTGAATACTTAAGAAGTGGTGACTCTATGCAAGAGTTGGCCACTTGTTCGTAGATATCGATAGCCTTCAAGTGAGACAAAAAAAAGTTAATAAAACTACTTTATTGTTAAGCAATAGGTTAAAAGTTTTTGAGCCTCTATTTGTTGAATAAAAGATTTAAATATTTGTTAAACAATAAAATAAAAGTTAAAACAAATATAAAAAAAATGATAGAAATGATGTATTTATTACTTTCTGGTACTGTTCCAATTGTGCCGCATATCGGGCGACGTTAAGCAGACACCGGTTAGCGCTAGTATTGGATTCTTCGCCTTTGAAATAATCTGCCGCCTGTTCGAAATGAATGATCGCTTTTTCGATGTCAACGCATTCCGATTCGTAGATCTCAGCGACGGTCATATGATGTTTGGCAGCGATAGTGAATCTGCCCATATCTGTATAGATCTCAATCGCTTTCATTAAGCAATTGATGGCCTCCTGAGCGTCACTCTTCTTGAAACAGTTTCCTGCGTCCACATAAGCCGTTCCCGCGTCGTGTTTGTTACCACTCTTCAGGTGAAGCGCCGCCGCCTCACAAAAAGCACTGCCCGAAGCTATTAATTAATATTTAGATTTTTTTAATTTTATTTTATTTTATTCAGGTTTTTGAGTTTGAGATCTAATCATTGGTTCACTTAATTAGTGGCCTCTTTTGATAATTATTATGAATTTTCTCTCATTTTTTTTTGTCTTTTGAGTTAAATTTGATGTTTAATTAAAATTGTTTTTGTGTTAAGTCTTGAAAAAGGGTTTTTGAAAATAAATCATTGATTTTATGATATCTTGAGTTTTGAGAAATTATGACTAAAATTATTATTTAATTGATTTGTTTGTCTATAAAGCTGATTGAATTAATGTGTAATTTAAACACTTAATACATTTAAAAATTTACTAAATTTTCTTCGAATACACTAAATTTAATACTAAATTTATTATTATATTTAGTATTTTGTTTCGTTAATTATAAACATTGAATATGAGCTCAAACTTAAAACCAAAATAACAGTTAAAATGAGAAAAACAAAACTCATTTTAAAGGCAATAATTGCAAAAACTAAAAACCAAAACAAAGAAATAAATAACAAAGAGTTGAAAATGAGGAGAAAATCAATAATTAGTTAAATTAAAGGCAAAACGTGACCAAAAACAGAAAACCCAATAATGTGTAAATAATTTGCGAACCGTTCCACTTCTTCGCCATTTTGAAAGAGTTGGCGGCTCTTATGTAGAGCTCAATGGCCTCGTCCTGTCTCGAACTTCCGCTAAATTGATGAACAATTAAATAAAAATTAATAAAAATAGAAAAACCAAAAGAAACCGAAATGAAAACAAACCCCAAAAGTCCGCCCAAAAAGCCTTGCGATGACTTCAACTTCTTTTGCGCTTCAGCTAAATATTGATTACCTTTCGCTTCATTGTCTGCCATATTATCACTTCTTTTGTTATTTATTTATTTTGTTTAAAATTTGATTTTTGTTTTGTTTATTTCACTAATGTTTTGGTTTTATCGCAAAACAATCAATGGTTTCGTTGTGGGAGTTATTGAGCGCATGCGTTCACAGCTGTGCGGTTTTCAATGCTTACGTACATTGGAATTGTGTTAACTGTCAGTTATTTTTATTTAGAGTTATGTTGTTTTTAAAGCTAGTATTTATGCTGCGCTTTAATTGTGTTAACTATTTGTTTATTTGAGCTAAAGATAAGGTGTTTTTTGCAAAATAAATGTTTTTATAATATGACATGATTTTGGTTTTTAATTAGAAATAATATCAATTTTACATAAAGTATGCCATAAATTAATTTTATTGATAATTTTAAAGCCCCTATAGTTAGAAAATGTTGAATATACAATTAGACCCCGATTTTAGCAAAACCCCGATTATAGCAACCAATTTTCAAAGCATGCACAGCATTAACAGAGTTTCGATTTTATCAATTGTGGGATTTTTGCAATATTTTTTTGACTTTTGACTGATTTTTTTGATTTTTAACGATAAAATTTTTGAAAATTGTCTAAAAAATGATAAAAACAGAAAATCTATTTCAATTTTAACATGGGATTAGTCAAAATTATTATTAAATAACCTAATTTTCTGGTGAAAATTTTGAACCCCTAGTCGGGTTTTAGCAAAGCGTTTTCAGTGCACCGATGAGTTGCTAAAATCGGGGTCTAATTGTAACCTGACATAAAAGTTTTAAGAGTTTTAGTAATTTTTAAATTAAAAGTTTTTATCATTTTAATTAATTAATAGATTTTGCAAATTTTAAAGTCTTTCGTTAAACTCAATATTATTCTGAGCTTCAATTATTTTTGGTCTTCTGTTTTGCCATTTCTTATGCACAAAATAACTGCTTAATATAATTATTAAGACAACTCCAAGACCACATCCAACCACTATAGGTATTAATGAACTTTCTTCGGTGGGTTCGGCTGTGGTAGCAGCTGATGAACTATCAGTTTGTGTTGGTTCTGACAATCTATTGATTATAAAATTCAATTATCAAAAACTTATTCAAATGTAAAAACTTTTTCAGCAGAGATTTTTGTATTTAATAAGTTTTTTACTGAACAAAAAAATGTTAAAATCTGTAATAATTTATGTTTTGATTATAATACTTACGGGTTTTGATTGACTCGGACATAATGAGGACTAGCACTACATAACACTAATATATAGCAATTTACTAATAGTTTAAGTGTTAATAAACTATTTACTGTTTTCATAAGTTTCCGATTTGGTGAATATTTTCTATTTTATTGGAAATCTATGTTTCAGTCCTTGTTGTTGTTGTTAAAGTTGATTTTTTGCTTAGAAAACAATATGATAAGTAAACGGCAGAAGTTTTAACGAAAGAAAGAATTTGTGTCAATAAAAATCAACTATTTTTGAAGTTAATTGCATTTTATATGACATACACTGAACTGAACTTTAGTACAGTTATGAATTCCTTTTAAGTTAATGTTTAACGTAATTAAATTTATATATAATAAAAGTTATACTATTATTAAATAAACATTTTTCTGAGTAACTCAGCAGTTGACAGATCTTTGTATCATATTTTAAGCGAAGATAAAAATCTTATACATAAAATCAAAGTTTTATCATTAATTTTCGGTGGACTTATCTGAGAAAATGTTTTATTAAGTTATAATAAGTTAATATTTTTATCAAATTATTACACAAATTAAATAAAATTGAGATATAAATGGAGCCCTGAAAGTGCCCGACCATCGAGTACGTCATGGGAGCATGAGATCTACCATACAATTATCAATTATAAACATTATCAGGTTTATATGAAGTCACGCGCCAACTATTAAGTTCTATGACAATACTGTGCGTGATTTTCACTTTTTATATTAAATCAGTACTTAATTCATATAAAAAGGGACAACACTGAAAAACAATTTCTGCCCTCTTCAATCCGGTCATTTTAGGTCAGTTACTATTGGTGTTTTAGTTAAAGCACAAGCTATTAATGCTATTTCAATGGATGGGATGGACTTTTAAAGCAGCCTTTATATGATAAGTAAAGATACTTTTTTGTAACTGCTTATTATGCTTATTAAATATATAGCTTTAAAAGTAAGCAGATTTCAAAGTATCGATTTGATTGTTGCAGCAAAACTGGAAAGATTTGTTTGAACAAACTTTAGCTCCACAAGTTTGGAGGCTGTGCCACAAGTAAACGATGGACACACAGATTATTATTAAACGATGTCACTTTAATTCTATATTTTATGTAGAATTTAAGAAAATTTATATCAATTTTCTATCTCTTACAGTTTTTGCTAATGGCTAAGCCAGAAAATTTTGAGTGGAGGGGGAGGGGGAGGGGGGAGGGCACAAAAATAAGAAAATATTTGATCATTTTTTGCATATTGTATTTCTTTAGTTAATTGTAGTTTATTTTACAATTTGTAGAAACACAAAAAAATTTGTTTGAATAATTTAATGTAATTCAAACTCAAAAAAAATGCAATACAATAAAGCTTTTAGTGAAATTAATTAACTTTTAATATGAATTAGGGGGCATGTGCCCCCTCGGTCCCTATGCTAGCATCGCCACTGGTTTTTACTGTAACCCTAAAAAAGCAAATTAACTGCCTGTAGAAAAAATTATTGAACATTTGAGAGACGCTGAGTTAGTTTTATAACCTCAAAAAATTTTATCTCATAAAGTAGTTCCTTAATTATTTCTGTTTTTCAAATATACTTAAGAGAAGCTGAAATGACTGATATGTTAGATGAGTGACAACCAAATCCTTGGCACATATCTAGTAAGTTAAACAAACAGATAATCTTTGAAAGAGATCCTGAAATATGTATCACTAATGCTATACTTGTGAAGAGCATAACATAAGTATTTTTAAGACAAAGATTGTGAAATATTTTTTGACATTTCTGACTATAACTCACTATAACTCGATTCTCAAGTTATTTTTTATGAGTCAAGTAGTTTTATCTTTGATTTATTGATAGGTATATTCCATACTAAAATACAAATACCTGTAATTCATTGTAAAAATTTCAAACTTTATATGAAATATCAATCAATAATTTTATTAATTTCGAAATTTTTTTGACTCAATTCTATAGTATATTCTCTTGATTTAAATGCATTTTTAAATCTGATTACATATTACACAAGTTTTTTGCTTTAAATATAATTATTCAAAAACTAATATAAATACAAATCTAATGCAAAAAGTTTATAAAAATGAAGTCAAGAGTTAATGTTTGCCAGCATTTGAAGAAATTCTTCTACTTCTTATTCTTCCAAATATGAGAATAAGGAGTACAACAGCAACTAGAGCTGCCATAACTATACCAATAATAATAGGCATACTTTTATTGAGTTCAACATCACGACTACATTTTTCTGGCGTATTAATAAACTTAACTTTATCGGCATCTCTTTTATCCTGTTCTCTAAACACTTCCCATTGAACATCAAGTAACTCAAAATTGAAATCATTAGTGATCTGAGTGATTTCACTCTTTGTGCATTCGTAGCCATACATTGTCCGAACTTTAAAAATTTCAAGTTTTTCTGAGACATTGTAGTTTATGCGAGGCGTTGTAGAATTGACACTGAAATCAAAAATAATTTCTTCGACAATCAAGTCCTTAGATTTTTTGATAAAATTAATTGTAATTAAAGGTTTTTGTTCAAATTCTAGTATCAAAGCCGCATTAGTTTGATTACAATGGCTCATTTTGCTAACGGAAACTTGATCTAAATTTTGAGGTGTTAAAACAATTGGAGGTTTATCATGAGCTGCATCACTGTAAACGAGTTGTGCCGAAAAAGTTGCTAAAAGACATATTTTATCAGAACTACCATCATAAAGCACTTTCCACGGCTCATGAGCTTCGATGGTATTAAACCAAACCAATAAAAAGCTTATGATAAATGAAAACACACTTAACATAATCATAATGTTTTAGTTTTCTTCTGACATCAAATTCACTTTTTAGTACTTGTATAAGAACTTAATAAAGTTAAATAAAATCTCTTATATTTTTAATTATTTATTTTTGAAAACACAGTTCTAATAAATACTAACACTCATGAATACAATTCAGTGAATGATTTATCACTTTTTGGTGTTAACTTTCATTATTTGTTTAGATGAATATAAAAAGAAAAATAGATTTTGGTAGTGGTGGTAATTATGATATGTAGGACATAGTGGTGTAATAATTGGATCGCTATTGGAAATTATCTCTTGTTAATTTAACAATAAACAAATAGCTATGCTTAAATAATTTTTGTTCATAAGGTTATAGTCAAATATTTTGTTATCTCATTTACTGTATATTAGAGTCTATTCTTGTTAATGTGTAAAAAAGCTCTTAAGACATCTGATAAAACCAATAACATTTATAAATCTGCGCGGTTTGAGCAAACCCGCATTACCTTAACGTTAAACCCCATCTCATTTCTGCCCAAGTTTTGCTGAAAGAAATTCACAGCCTTACACAGATATTGGCAAAGGTGGTCTAGGTCCTCCGATACTTGTACAAAGCATAGGTTTGCGTAGTGTGTGAGCACCCTAAAAAATTTGGAAGTCAAAAAATTGACATTTTTTTGGCAAGAAAATGCATTTATTGACTGGAAAACGCGTTTTTTAGAAAAAAAATTGCTTCGCAGAGTTTTGACCCCTCGTCAGATTTTCAAGAAATCCTGAAATGGAACCCTTCCAAATGATCCCGACTTTGACTAGGTATGGGCTCCATAAGCATTTCTAGGCATTTAAGTATAGGTCTGTTGTGATTTAAATTTGAATTTTGCTATGTCTGACTCCCGAAACTAAAATTCTTATTTACGGCATTGTGTTTCAGTGTTTTCGATCGGGTTTAAGTAGAGAGTTTGCTATCCTAAGGAGTTTCACCACTAACCACATTATTTAATTCCAACTTCGAGTTAAAAATTGAAATATTTTATAGCTTAGAACAAAAATTAAATATATAACTTATAATTAGTTTAAAAAATGAATAATATACTTGTTATTTGATAATTATTATAATATTTAATAATTTATTATAAAATTTTTTATATTTTTAAATGAAAGTTAAAATTATAACTTTATAAACTACTTTATTCAAATCATATTTCTCTAAAATTGTTATTGAATTTGAAGTTATCACCGATCTCTTTCTGTGTGGCTCTTTGAAAAGCAGGCGGTGACCACATGTCCAGGGAGTGCCTGGACAGTGGAGCAAATAAAGTATCAGAAAACTGAAATCTGAAAATGTATACCTTGGTCCCCCTTAGATTTTAAAGTTAAAAATGCCTTTGGTATCTTGTCCAGCATCAGTAAAAAAAATTATGCGATCACCCTAGTCCCTATATAAGTGGCGTTTGAATACACCTTTAGTTTTTGCATAAAAACATAAACAGCAATAAAGTTATTTAATAATTATAAAAAATATGCTAATTCAGAACCTGACTATTTTATTATTCGTTAAGTTGTCAGAATTTATTAATTTATGAATTAACAAATGTTTCATTTCCATAATTATACTGAAAGTACAGGTACAGGTATATTAATATTATACGATAGCGATTATAAAGGGTTTAATATAATTTGGTTTACAACACAAAATTGCATCTATTTATTACACTTAATTTTTTACATCCTATCTCTAAAGGTATTTTACATTTTATTTAAAAGACTAGTGAATTACACCCATAAAAAGCAATCATTATTAACATAACATAGTAACATAATTAAAAGGCACTGTATTTAATTTTACAAAAAGTTAAATTTATGTTTTTACTTATTAAGTGATTCATATTTAATGCTATATCTTATAACTTGAATCAGCAAAAAAAATTCACATTTTGCCAAAATTAAAACATCTCTAAAACATCTCTATATATCATTTCTTTTCTTTAACTTAGAAATTCTTAGAGGAGTAAAGTTTTATTTTTCTGAAACATTATCGCAAATATGGTCAATATTTGCATTTCTGAAAACAGATATTTATTTATCAAATATCTTAAATAGAAATAAGGCCTGAGAAGAAAATTAAATCTCAAGTCAATAAGTATTTAGGAGTCGTCTTCTGATAAATAAAACAAATCTGTTTACTAACAAATGGTTTATGTCTGCAAATTCAATGCCAATGATACAAAATAAATGCTTATATCATAAATAATATTTAGTTTTATAATAATAATTAAAAGGTTTTCTTAAAATAAATCAAAAGAAAATGATGTGAACCTTAAACGATTTCAGGCTCTTTGCGTTTAACGGGACGGTACATAAACTTTTTTCTAATAACTTTCTCATAAAGTAAGACAACACCGAATATTAAAACTCCTCCGACTAAAGCAAAGGTAACTCCGAGCCATACCTTAGTTTGACCAGCAGTTGAAGTCTGGCTATCAGGTGCAGTACTATTATTAGAGATGAGTGTACACAAGCCATCATTGCTTTCGAAAGGAATATCTGATTCTCCTTTATAAACCATTAAATTAAAATCTGTAATCAAAACATCAATCAACTCATCCTTATTAGGAGTCTCGAGAGCAACAATTGGAAGTTCTGAGCATTTAATGTGATCATCGATTTTATACTGCATTAAATAGTTTTTGGTTTCACTTTTAGCGACCAAACACTTGTCAATAGGAGAAAAATTAAAGCCCTTTATATCGGTAGAACATGATTCCAGTTCTTCGAGATTATCTGGTTTTTTATAGTCATCGGGTAATTTTTCGATCGGATACTCGAACTGTAATTCATCCGCATAGACATGAGTACCGTTAATAATAATCCTTTTAAAATATTGAAAAAGTTTTTTAGAAAAGTTACAAAAACTGTGTTTTCTCTAAAGTCGTAAAAGTTTTATAAATACTAATAAAATAAAATATCAATTTTTAAAAGTAAAAATCCTTAATTGCTGTTCATATAACAGATGTAAAATATTGTAACAGACTTTAAATTGATTTTTAAATAAAAGTCTAATAGTAATCAAAAATTGTGAAGAGAACAAAATGATACAACAGATCCCAAAAGATGATAAAATTTCTGAAAATCGATCAGAAATTAGTCAAAACATATAATTATTAAGACTCACCAAAGAGTTAATTGAGATTTTGCTATTTGCTCATAATTAATAACTAATTTTTGTCTTCTGTCACATTTATTTGGCTGAATTAGTTCTCCATTACTATTACCACCAGTCAGTTGTATCTCTTTTCTATTACCGTCACTTGAATTATATTTGAATAATATTTTTGCATTTAAGCCAATTTTTATGCATTCGTCCAATTGATCGTTAGTTGAATTTTCAAGAATTGTTGGCAAAAGAGTTGATGAAACTGTTGTCTCAGGTATTGTTATACTAGTTGAAGGAGTAGTTGTAGTTTCAGTTGTTGTTGTAATTGTTGTGCTTAAAGTAGTTGAAGATGTAGTGGTTGTCTCTTTCAAAATATCTGCCTCTACTGTAACATCAATTTGATTGAGGCTTTTATTTTGTTTCGTTATATCAAATAATTTTGCTTCGTTGGCATCGTTTTCATCACTCAACGTGTTTTCCGGTACCTCTTCTAGACAGTTAACAAATAAAATACAAATTGATATAATTATTAGTTTTAATCCTACAAAATAATTCATTTTTTCTTCCCGAATAAGAATTATGCTTTTATGTCAGAAAATGATTCAAATATGAAGAAAAATTACTGTTTTCTATCATTTTTTAGCTTATTTAATATTGAAAACCTGGTGAAAGTCATTATTTGCACTTATTATCCAAATCCCATAGCAACCTAACTATCATAGTTATCACACCTTATCCCATATAAAGCTGTTTAGCATTAATTTACTTTTGCTTACGTTGGTTTATTGTCTCACTAAGTATAAGAGTTTTATTTATTACAAACATATATTAATCTATAAATCTCTCATATTATCAGAAAGTTATAATTTTTAGTCTTTTAATAGAACTTTTACTTTGGATATTATAAATGCATTTATGTTTTGATACAATTTATTCAAACGGAAAATATATACAGTAATTATGAATGTAATGAATGACTTAGTTTATTAATATATTCGTTGCACCACATTCTTGAACTGATAATTCTTTTGATATACGAGTATTTAATAACATTAGTTTTTAGTTAAAAACAATTTTATCATTTTATAAACAATACAAAAGCTATAATTAATATAAGATTATGAAACAATTCTTTGTTTAGTTAGAAATATAAGAAACTTAAACTCTTTTATTAGTGTTGTGATCAATATTATTCATGAAAGTACTTTTATGACCAGTTGTTCTATGATTTTGACGATCAATTGATTTAATGTTTGGACTTTTTGAGCCAAAGAGAGTGTCTCTTTGCTATTATCTCTTCGTTTTTAACCCATTGCATAATCGTTGACCGATTGTGTTCATTGAGTGCCACCAATACTTCGATGCACTTTTCATAATACTTATACCCGTTGTGGTGTTTCTCATACTTTTCTTTAGTTCTATTTATTAGAGCCAACGCTTCAATGAGTGTATAGTCTTGAGTCTTATCATCACATCTCAGAGTTAAGACCAATTTGTCTTCGAGTCCAACCGATTCTCCATTTTTTCTTTCTATGGAAATATCAGAATTTCATTGATTTATAGATAGACTTAAGAATAAATGAATGAAAAATGAAATAAATAACAAAAATTTTGACAAAATCTCAACTAAAGAATCAAATACTTTATAAATGTATCACATATTTCACTACTATTGAGCGCAAACTTTTGTAAAGCATTCTAATAATCAGATTATTGTTTACCTAAAGATCTGATAAAGTCTTCAGTTTTATGCACACTTTGAAGAGCGGCTTCTGATTCATATTTCTTTTCGAGCGCCTCTTTATGCCAGAAGTTGAGCATCAATGTCAAGTGGCTGTTGTGTTCGAGCGCTAAATCTTTATCTAAATTAAATTTTATGAGATATTTTCCGGTGTCATTTGTGGCTCTGATGGGCTCTAATTGTGATAAAGTCTCGTAAAACTGTTGATCGAGTTTAGGGGTCAACAAAACTTTGAGAATTTGTTTCACATATTTAAAGCACTCTTCCATTACTTCATAAGAGGTCCGAAAATTAAAAATTGTCGACTGAGGCAAGCTTTCGGTCACTGATGTGCTGGTTTCAGCTGAATGTAGAGATTCAGTCATATTATTAATTTATTACTAATTATTACTTTTAGCGAATATTTTATGTTTTTCTGTTTATTTTATTTAATGTAAAAGCTTTCAAATGGCTTTTCTATAACTACTTCATAACAATAAAGAATTGTTTTACTGCACGCATATTAAAATGGTTATTGTTATCACTTTATTAGTTATAGTATTGTTGACAAAATATAGTTTTACGAGAGAGCCTCACAAGAGTTGTTTCGCAAGAATATTAGAAATTCATATTTTAGAAAATACAATAAAGTGTTATTGAAATTGACTGCATTATAGAAACGCAATGAAACGCTAAATTATTTTTCATGGGAATCGCTTTTCTATGACTATAAAAATTAAAAAGTCAAATAATGTTAAAACAAATGCTTTTTAAGTCAAGTTTTTTTCTAAAATTAAATAAACTTAACAGTTATATATGTTGAGAACCAATAGGACCCAATTCTTTAACATTATTATTATTTTTATTATTTCAAATCAATATATTTATAATTTTAGACTTAAAATCTTATTTATCAGATTCATATCAGATCTTCTATTTTGATAAAAAGAAAAGAGAGACCATTATTATTTATATTAAACTCTACTATAATTAATTCAAATAAAAAACATGAAATATATTGAAATAATTACTTGAAGTAATAGCAAACGGAAGGTATAAAACCGGAGAAATGATATATTAATTAGTGATAACTTATATATAACTCAATTGCTTATTAATATGCAATATTGAAAGTTCGAGCCTTCCGTTGATTATTACTTTTAGTAATAATCACTGTTATAATAATTATTACTAATAGGGTGTAAATCAATATTAGAATGTGTTTAAAGTATGTGACAATATGTTAAACTCATTCTAAAATCGAATTTGTTATTCAATTATTGAAAATGATTGAAAATCTCGAGGATGACTATTGTTTGGAATCTCGAACAAACACTGTATACTACAGTACTTGTAGTACTAAAAGTCTTTTTAAATACTATTCTAAAATTTATTTAAATCAATATTTCTATTCTAATTAGACTTTTGTTCGTTGAAAATTGATTTTACATTTATTTCAATTAATTCTATGATAAATAGCTTTTTCATAAAATGTGTAAATCTATTAAATTTATTATTGGTTTCGGTATGTCTTCAATAATTTTACACAAATTTTAATATAATGAAGGTCATAATTAATTAACTCTTAAGAAACCCCTTTTTCTAATTTTTAAATCCATTTTATTTTAATAATTATTAAATTAAATATATTTTTCAGCAAAAATTCATCTTAAACTGAGCTTAAAACTGTTTTTTCAAAGCTATAATTTATTCATTAGTTAAAAGAGTTGAAACTTATTCTTAAATATAATTATTTTTCAATTAACCACTATTTTAATGTCTTTTATTTGTTTTACTGAAAAACTTAATCTTTTATTTGTATGTTTGGAATGTCTTCTATGGGTTTATATGTATTTTGAATATTATTAAAAGTAAATATTTTTCTATTCATAGCCTTCATTTCAATGATTCTTAATATCGGAAATGCAGTCGATTTTTGTGATTCCGTGGCTAATAATTGCGGAAGATTTGACTTTGGATTCAATTTCTATTATTGGGATAAAACTGAGAACAAACTCAAGTTCAATAGCTATCTATTCATTGGAAAACATTATTGGACTTTGAATTATAACGAATTCAAATCAAAACGAATTGCTTTAACTAAGACTCAAAGTCAGGAAAATGAAGATTTTAATCCAAAAGTTGGCACTAAATATAATCTATGTTTCAGTTATTACGCCAATGACACCGACACTGGATCTGTAGACAATTATGTCAAGCTTTTGAATGTAATTTTAAATTTCATATAATTTTGGAAACTTTTATATTATTGAATATAATATAATTACTTTCAGAAATATGAACCCAAAATCAAAAAACTACTCTATAAATCAGAAAACTTTCAAAAACCACACGGCGTGGACTTCGATGAAAACCATTATTTTTATAATTTGACTGCTTTTGAGCCATCGATTTGTTATAGACCGCAATCAATTGAAAGACATCACTCTATTTATATATTCTTTGAGCAAATGTATAGGAATAGGAATTTGAAGAGAAAAGCTGAAGTGTTTTACTATCAGTTCAGTGGGTTTGCGAATAAAACTGAAGAATACAAATCAAAAATTCCTCAATTCATTAATTTTATTGATTCTGAACTTTACATAAATGCTATTCTTTCGACTGAAAGTGAATCTATTATTATATTCAGTCATAAAGGAGTTATCAAGTATTGCATAACCAACGAAAACGTGAATGGAATTGACGAAAGTGTAAGAATTTGTGTTTTTTACAGAAATTTTATTCTCTTTCATTAAAACTGAATTCAGAAATATATTTCATTTATTCAAAAAACAGTGCAAAGTCTCAAACCTTAAACATTTGACTGACTGTTCAAAAGAGGAAACAAATAATTCCACTGAAAAGAGCACTTCCAATAACTCTTATCTGACAATTAATATTATTAGTTTATTTGTATTTATATTAGTTGTAGTTATTATTGGAATCTTTATAATTTGGATTTATTTCTTTAAAAGTAAGAGAATTTTCAAAAATTATTAAGACTTTTAAGTTTATTTTTTGTCCATAGAATTCAATTCAGAATAAAATTCAGGAGATATCGAAAATTTCAAAGTCAAGAAAATGTGAATTTCTTCAGTTTTTTTATTTTTTTACATTTAATTATATTTATTATCCAAAGTTTTGTATTTAAAATTGAAGTTTATTTTTAAATAAAGTTTTTATTATTACATTTGTTCATATTTGAGATGAGGTTTGACCTGATTTATTGAATTTTCTGTTTGCACTTAAAAGTGATCATTCAGATAGATCTATCAGAACAACATTTTATTATTAAATTATTGCAAAATTACAGACACCAAAACTGACAAACATTAAAAAATAGTTCTTATTTTGAATTATAAACTCAAACAAATCAAACAAAACCCAAAGCATATTAAATGGCAGCCAATTTGGACCACCGCATTGGGAAGTGTATTTCCCGACTTGGGGTCACGTCGGGCCAAGAGTCTGGGATAAGATATCGGCAGATCGACCACTACCTAATGCAGATGAGCAAAACTTTTGGCTGACGGTATTGAGTTTCTAAGGTTATTAGGCAAAGGAGCCTTTGGAGAGGTTTGGAGGACACGTCTCACCAATCACAAAGTGAATCAACAAAATGTTTTTGTGTCGGTTACACTGGCCTGTAAAGTGGCCGCACTTAAAAGTCACACTATAAGAAATAGATATTCTCAAGAAGTTGGCGCACCCGCACATTGTTCATACGGAACATGTGGTCAGAATTTATGACGAAACCTCTGCTTTTCCGCCACCAATATTTGCGCTCTGTTTTATGGAGTACTGTCACACAAATCTCAGACGTCTAATTGAATTTATGGGAAAAATGACTGAACCGGTGGCAAACCGGACAATATATTAATAAAAGAATATCTGGGAAATCGAGACTTGGTTACAGTCAAATTGGCTGATTTAGGTTTGGCTGAAGATTTGAATCCGGGCGGATCCCCAATGTCTGCTTCCGTGCGAGGGACTAATAATTATATGGCACCAGAACTACAACATAGGGGACAACACAATGCGTTCAAAGCAGATATTTATAGTCTTGGAGTGATATTGGTTGAGTCGTTGGTCGGTCTCGACAACAACAATGTTCCTCCCATTATGCTAGGGATAGTGGAAGTGATCCAAAAAATACTTAATTCAAGGCTATCACACTTGACGTGCAAAAGCTGTTGCGGGGAATGTTAGCAATTGACCCAAATTCGAGATTCAGTATAGAACAAGTTTTGGCCAACGATTGGACAAATAAAGTTCAATACAATCCCTTTGGCAGTTATTTTAGTATTGTTTCAAACATTCATTTACCTAAAGATCTTTTCATATATGTTTGCATAAAAATATGATTATTGAAATCCAAAAAACTTTTTCAATTGAATCGTAAACTTTCCGTAAAAATCGGAAAAGTAATTATAAAATGTAAATAAAACTTAAATCAGACTTAAATACTGGAAATACAGGTAACAAATAGTTAATAAGATAAACTTATTCATAACATCTAATTTAAAATACATTATTATAGTTAATTATCAAATTCATCCTAATATTTATAAAGGGAAACCTTCTCTCACAATCACAAGAGCTGAGCGGTGAATATTTAAATCAATAAATATCTTGAAGTTTCAAATTATTCCAATTTTGTTAATGCAATGAAAAAGTATATAACGGCTTTTGTTCAATAATAGGGCTTAGTATAGCTCAATTTTATAGCTAACACAAGGTTACACACTTAACAAGGGTGTAAAAACTTGAAATTACATTCCATATGTATTTAGTAATATCCTATCATAGATTTGATCGAGTGATTACATCAAATACCAAAAGATGTTGCAAAAAGAAATTCTGCGAAATGAGAACAAACCTTTTAAACTTCATAAGTTTCGACACTAATCAAGCTGTGATTTTAATAATACGAAGCAAATTATAACTATGTCATAATGGTTTGCAAATTATTTGATAAATAAATGATTATAATCTTCACAAAAAGCTCATTTCGATAATTACTTGAAGATCTAGTATTAAATATAAGGTGAAGAAACTTTAAATGACATATTTAATTAACTTTTTAAGCATTTGATACTTAGGAATAATCATTAATAACCTAAAAATTGAGTCATTAAAAACTTTTTAGGAAAACGTTTTCACTCATTTAAAGAAAAGTTTTGGCCTCAAAACTCAGTCAAGTTAATTGTCTAAATATAGTCAGATTTTATCAATTATTTGCTTCATTTGCTTACATAATAAATAGTTGTGAAGTTACTCTATTGATAACCACTCACCAGAAAAGAAATTATTATTATTATTATAAATCATATCAAATGAAAGTTCATGTAATAGACATAAATCTGACAAAAAGACTTATTAATAAATTGTAAGAAATAAAAGTATTTCTATAGAAACTGATAAAAATTAAAGTAATAAAAATCTTAATTATATTTTACTATCATTTCAAATGTAAGTTTATTTTATATATCAATGAAATATAAAGTAGAAGTTTAATAAAACTTAAAGAATGCGATCATTTGAGCTTTTAATGGTTGCTATAATTTTCGACTATTCATACTGTTCAGTGATATCGGCGGAAAACACAACATTATCCCCAATACTGACACCAACATATCCGTGGATTGTGAGAAGAAATGTAGAAAATGTTTGTATTTTAGCAAAATTTGGAGCAGATTTTATAGTTAATAATACAAAAAGGAGTGATAAAGTGCTTATTTTGCCTTTAAATGCAAATGTTAGTGATGGAAGTAGATGTGAAGATGATAAACAAATTATTGTGTTGTCATTCAATGACAATAGTTTTAGCTTAACTTTCATGAGAGACGAGCATTGGATATACGTTAATAAGATATCACTTACTTATAAAACAGATGATGGCAACCAAAATGCTGAATATAACGAAATTGTTTTTAAAACGCCGCAAAATTTTGGTTATAAATGCTTTTCTCAACAAACCATTGCATTGAGTGATTCTGTGATTATGAATATAAAGAATGTTAAATTAGAGGCCTTTAGAAATAATAATTATAATGATTCTATTGATGAACCGGAACAGTGGGAAAGAGTTGGTCTCAAGTGTGAGTTGGATAGGATCACAACTGATGCCTGGAAAATAGTAGGTATCGGAATTGGCGTCGGAATTTCGGTTTTAGGTATTGTCACTTTAGTAGCTATTTGGTCGGCCAGAAGAGAAGAGAAACATATGTTTAAAATTAAATTACAGAGAAAGTGGACTTTAGAAAAAGATGAGAAGCAACAGAATAATAATAATATTAGTTTAAATATTATTCAAAGTACTCATGAGAACAATAATAATATAATGAATCAAAAATTTTAACTTTTTCTCTATTTGTTTAAATTATTTTGAGTTTAATACTAATATAAAACTTAAATAAATAATTATTCCAATAAATTGTTAGAAAGAAATGAAATTATTTTAATGTCAGTGATGTGCAACTCTTGGGATTTGGACGCTTTATTAGACCTTTTAGTTATGACCTGAGTCTACTTTTTATAAAATTGAACGTAAATTTTTGATTATTTAAATTACGATAAACACGGACCAGAATATAAAGATATTCTCATATGTTTTAAGTATTTTTTATAATATCTCTCAGAAATTGATGTATAAGTTATAAAATAAATAGCTATAAAGCATAAACTTCGATGAGTTAACGCTCGGTTTAACTTCCGAGCGTTAAGTGTGAAAATTTAGCCGAGCGTTAGAGTGAGCGCATAAAGTGCACAATACTAACAATTTCTATAGTAACTGATAAATAGGATTACGATAAAAATTATAATAATTACACACTTTTTAAAGCAATACTTATTTCTCAATGCAATGCTAAGTAGGAGTTTATTAGAATTTAAAGCATGGCATCAGTTAAGCTATTATTGATTGCTATAATTGCAAAATATTCCTTATGTTCAGCTGTATTTACTGAAAACCCAATAACCACTTCATCTACAATATTTCCCACACCAATTTATCCGTGGATTGTGCGAAGAAATGACACAAATGTCTGTATTTTAGCTAAATTTGGAGCTGAGTTTGTGTTTAATAATACGAAAATGAATAACAATTTAATTATTTTGCCCTTAAATGCAAGCGTTAGTAAAAAAAGTATTTGTGAAGACGAGAAGCAAGTTATTGTACTGCTATTTGATGGCAATAGTCTCAGCTTAACTTTCATGAAAGACAAACACTCGATATTTGTTAATAACATATTATTTACTTATTCAAAAAATAAAAGTAACGGAACTGTTGAATATAACAAAAAAGTGTTTGAGACGCCAAAAGATTTTGGTTATAAATGCTTTACTGAACAAACCATAGCATTCAATGATTTTGTTATTATGAACATAATGAACGTTAAATTAGAGGCCTTTAGAAATGGTAATTATAATGATTCTATTGATGAATCCGAACAATGGGAGAGAATTGGTCTCAAGTGTACATCGGATAGGATTAGAGCCGATGCCTGGTTAATAACCGGTTCTTCACTTGGAGCCGGAATTTTGATTTTATTTTTTATCACTTTAGTAGCGATTTATTTTGCAAGAAAACAAGAGAAGCTTATGCTTATGATTAAAATGCAGAGACAGTGGACTGCGGATGACAGCCAACTAAATGCTAATAATATCAGTAAAAACACTAGCACTCAGAGTCTTAATAATAACTTTGAGTATCAAAAATATTAAAGTTTTATTTATTTTTGTTAAGTTTGTAAATAGAAATATAATTTATTTTATTGAAATCATTAGTTGTTATGTAAATCATCTTTAAAAGAATATATTTTTATGTTAAGCTTGGTTTTTATTTCTTGTTTTCAATTTGTGTGCCAGAGTTATCTCTTTATAAAATTTATAAACTTATTTATGTTTATTTTCATTATTGTAAATATACTTATGTTATTATTTGAAAAGTTTTAATGAGACTTCAAATTAATATTATAAAAATATCGTTAACGCTAAATGACTGCATCATTAATAGACTTTGACCCCGAAAATCTCATAACCATATTGAAAACCATTAACTTTATTCGATAGGCAGAAAGTCTGTGAATAGTGTTTTTATTATTCAATATCAAAGTATAAATATTTCATAACAAGAGTTAAAAATCATATGTAACCATAGATATGAAGCTGATTTACTATCAACATAATTGATAAGAAAATAAAGTTTCCCAATATTATATACAACTAAGACAGTCAGCCATTAATTGAGACTATTTTTGCTCATAAAGTATAAGTTTGTGTTTCGAAAAATAAAAATTTCAATCAAAATTCTATCTGAAACTAACTGTAACTCAAATAATGGCCGGAAAAGCTGATATGGTATTAATGGCGGGTAATTCTCACCCGCAATTGGCAAATGCGATCGCTTCCAGACTCAATCTAAAGTTAGGCTCGTGTTCACTATACCACACATCTAATAGGGAATCAGTTTTAGCTATTGGTGACTCTGTGCGTAGTCGTGATGTATATTTAATACAAACCGGTGGTAAAGATGTTAATAACAACATAATGGAGCTCTTGATCATGGCCTACGCTTGTAAGACGTCCGCCGCAAAGAATATTATTGGTGTTATACCTTATTTGCCTTATGTTAAGCAGTCGAAGATGAGAAAACGTGGCGCTATTGTTAGTAAATTGTTGGCTAAAATGATGAGTAAAGCAGGTTTTACTCATATTATAACTATGGATATGCATCATAAAGAGGTAATGCGATTGATATTCATTTTTGCAAACTTTTTAAAGCGTATTATTTATTGACAATATTTGGGTGTTGTGTAGTATAGGAACCGCATTTTGAAACTCGCGTTGATTCTCCTTGTATTTGAATGTATAATAGTAAGTCAGGGTTAGGTGACAATAATTTGCGCGCTACGGCGCCCTAACCTTAACCAGAATACTGCACAACACCCGAATATGGATATTCACTGTTTTTTGTAGTGTATATGAAAGCAAATAATTGAATATTTGAAAAAATAGACTACAATTTGTGTTTCAGGCCCAGGGCTTCTTCGATATCCCAGTTGAAAATCTTCGGGCGTCCCCATTCTTACTACAATATATACAGGAATCGATATCTGATTACAAAAATGGCATAATAGTTGCCCTACATCCTGGGGCTGTTCGAAAGGCTACCTCTTATGCAGAAAGATTACGAATAGGAATAGCTGTAATACACGGCGAACAGAAAGAGAGCGAATCAGACGAAGTCGACGGCCGAACATCTCCACCACCTGTCAGATCATCGGTAGAAGTTGGCCACGAAGTGATTCCTAGTTTGGCAGCGAAAGAGAAACCGCCGATTAATATTGTCGGTGATATCGGCGGACGTATTGCTATTATGATTGACGATGTTATCGATGATGTTGAGAGCTATGTATCTGCGGCTGCGGTTCTTCGAGAACACGGAGCGTATAAGATATACGTTTTGGCCACTCATGGCTTGTTCTATTCAGATGCTCCGCGTCTTATCGAGGATTCGGCTATTGATGAAGTTATTGTTACAAATACTGGTATATGTTTTGCTGTGTTTAAAACTATTTTTCATCAATTTTTTCTTCATTTAGTTCCTCATGAGTTACAAAAGATGCGGTGTCACAAGATCAAAACCATTGATATCGCTATACTTTTAGCTGAAGCCATGCGTCGTATACATAATAAAGAGTCGTTGTCTTATTTGTTCAAAAATGTTACTCTTGAAGATTGAGATTATGGTTACAAATTATGGTTTTTTATACTCAATAAGTTTTGAATTAGTTTTTAACTGGTTTTTAAAGCCATGAATAATATGAATTTATTCTCCATTATTCTTATGTAATGTTTTGGAAAAACTTATTTTTGTAAAATTGTATTTTCTTATGTTTAGATTGTATTAATAGCTGATTAGATAATATTTTTCTTATTAAACACATCTTTTTATATTAGTACATATATATCAATAAATATTAAGCGCAAAATACAATCTCTAGCTTGAAATGAGTTTTGCTTGTCCTGGCTCAAGCTAAAGCTTACACAGAGTGAGCTTATGCTCATCATTATCAATAAAAGATATGATAACTATACTTTTGTATAGCGATGGGCAGGCTCACAGGCTCAGGCTTGGATTTTTTTTCAGGCTCAAGTCTCGCAAAAATTTTCAGGCTCAGGGTCACAATGTGAACCAGGCTCGAGCCTACTGAGCCTGTAAAATAGCTGTTAAGAAAAATGTGCAAAAATAGTTGGTGAAGTCGTATTTATATTATGAAACAGAGTCGAAAAACTCTGTTCAAACTTTAATTCGCTCGGAATCTACGCATAAATACTAAAATTCTGAATAATTATCTCATTTAATATCCGATATAAAACTAAATTTATTTGAATCGAATAAAATATCATTTTCTTAATTTCTTTTACTAAAACCTCTATTCATTGTCAGGCTCAAGGTTCAAGGCTCAGGCTCAGGCTTGCCACTGAGCCTGAAAAGCTTGAGCCTTGCTCATCGCTACTTTTGTATAATTATTTATAAGCATAAATTGTATCCAAGTTAAAATAGAAAAAGATTTATTAGTAGAAAAGGTAGTCATTAAGCTGATGCTGTGAAGCCATTATAATTAAATCATTATTTCATAAAAATAAAAGTTACATTTAATTATCTCAATCATTAGAGAGAGTAATTTAAAAACCAATTGGTTTAATAGTTATACAAATAAATAGTTATATTCATTGTCAAAAAGGTGAGTAAAAACTAATTTGTGTTAAATATATATCACAAAACAATACGGTTTATTAACTTTATGTTATTTTTTATTTAGCAATAAGTTTTTCAAGTGTAAAAACTGTTGACGTGTGAGGGCTGAGAAGTAGTCACGAATATTGTTTGGCAATTAAACTATTTTGAACTATAACTATGAAACTGAGTTCAATATAATGATTACTATTAATTTGATATTAAAAATTTTCAATAGAACAACAAATTGTTTAACAAATGCTGAATATGTTAAAAAACTTGAAGTCAAAACTCAATTGAAATATACCTGTAATTCATTTGCATTTAATTTTTAAACACAATAATTGTTTGTGAGTCACTTCATCTGCAATATTATTAATATCAATCGCTAACCCATTTCGTATGCATTGTATCGCTTCTTCATTCCTCTTAAGAGCGATCAACACTTTTGCAATCCATAAATAATTGTCCTTCGAGTGGGGCTTAATTTGATCCGACTTTTTGAACGCCTTAAGAGATTCATCAAAACTAGATTTGGGAACATTTTCGTATAGAGTTTGGGCTAACTTGCGTTCAAGCCATGAGAGTGAGGACACTTCATAACACCAGAGACCGTACATGAAGTGCAGTAAACAATCGTTTGGGTCTAATTTGATAGCAATGTCCGCATCAACTTTGAACTCATTCCCATATTTAAGTCTTTCTTTTTTGCCCACATGTGAGGTCAGTTTCCCGACTGCAGCGCAATACCACTTATGACATGACATGACATTTCACGTTATTTGGATCTAAAGTGCAGGCCTTCTCAGAACACTCCAACGCTTCCAAACATAAATCCTTTTCCATCTGTTTATTATTCAATTTTTCTGCGCCTTTAGTTAAGATCATACAGACCTTTGCCAAACGCCATAACACCTCACTTTCATTAATACCTCATTTTAGGTTAGACTTCATCTCTTCGTATAAATTCTGTTTGTTTTCCATATTGTTGTCATTGATTTCTTGATCCCATTTCTCGAAATCTATAGTTTTTAAATGGATTTTATTTCAAAATCTAGTGATTCACTAATATTTGAGAAAATTATATTTTACAGAAATCAGTGGCGTTTCGGCAGATCTGTTATGTACAGTACAGTCCCCGATATCTATGATCTGAAATTCTGGTTATGATTTTGAGAATTATTAAACTTTAAACTTTTTAAAGAGTTCTAACAATAGTTTTTGTTGTAAATTTGGTGCCGGCGCCAGATTTGATGGCATCGCGAGATCTGTCATTTCTGTATGTCATGTCATGTCTTCATTTATTTAATTCTTGTTTTTCTTTCTTACATACCTTTAATTCTGAGGTTTTTTCATAAAATGATTGCTTTTATTCTTAAATTGTGATTAATTTATCTGATAATCAGCTTTAGAAATAGTGTAATAATATTTTTTAAACATATTTTCTTTTTCCATACATAGACTTATTATTAATTTAATTTGAATTTCTTGACCGATAGCCTCCGCTATTATTAGATTAACAAAAGAAGTATTTGAGAAGAAAAGACTTTTATCATAAACAAAAATTGGATCACAATATGTTTGTTTATGTAAAATAAAAGCTTACTATTATTTGTAATCAATCCGTTTCTGATTTTTAAAATTTATTAATTAATAACTTGAGTTTATGTTACTTTTGTTTAATCCAAACAATTATTTAATAAGCGAGATATATACAGGTATAACAATGCCTTCCCTTTGATGATAATTTTTAAATCAAGCTAAATGTTATACAAAGTGAACTTATGCTCATTACTATCAATAAAAGTTATACTAACCATACTTTCTTCGCGCAGTTCTTACGATTAGTATTTGAGTTAAAGCACAAAAAGATTTATTAATAGAATTAGTCATTATTAGCCATTAAATTATAGCTGTGAAGCCATAATAATTAAGTCATTATTTCATAAATTCAATCAAAGTTACATTTAATTATCTCAATCATTAGAGAGAGTAATTTAAAAACCATTTTGTTTAATGGTTATAAATAAATAGTTATATTCATAATCAAGAACGTGAGTAAAACTTATTTCTCTCTATATACACAGTTAGACCTCTCTAACTTGATCTCTCCTTATGTTGTACATAATTTTAACCCTTACAGGTTTGTTACCCTTATGCTATTTTTTATTTAGTAATAAGTTTTTTAAGTGTATAAAACAGTTGACGTGTGAGGCCTGAGAAATGTCACGAATAACTTATATTACTGCTAACTAACGATGCATTTAAAATATTGTTTGGCAGTTAAAATATTTTGTACTATATAACTGAGTTCATTATAATTATTGCAGACTATAATAAAGTCGGGTCCAGACTTAGGTCCTGGTTCTAAATTTTCGAGAGAACTGGATTCAAGGTTCGTAGGGTACAGGATCTCGAGGTCCGGGTCTAGGTTTGATGTCCTAGTCATGAACCTTATTTAAATCAAGAAAGTGGGCAATACTGTAATTTGAGATTATTGTTTACAGTGTTTTAAACATATCAAATTGTTTTATATACAAAGTGATTAGAGGTCTGAGGTCCAGGTCCGAGGTTTATGGGTTTCAGGACCTCGAGATCCGGGTTTAAGGTTCAGGCATATGACTGAGGTTTGGGTTCAGGTTTGGATTCTTTAGAGAATTTGGCTCAAGGCTAGTATCAAAATAATCATTGACTGCTGTTATTAAAAACTATTTGTTATTTGCTTTTTCAAAGAGAAAGTTTTAATCAATTAAAAGCTTCAAAATTTCTATTTATCTAAATTAAGGGTAGAGTATACCTGTTTTGGGGTCGAAAATTCGAATTTTTGTTTTTCACTGAAAATTAATCTTTATG
>JAQGCH010000195.1:0-29442 GCA_034699485.1 Nanhermannia elegantula
GTTCTATAATCTGTATTAAGTTATATGTTTTTAATATTATAGGCATAAAGAAGATTACTTTTTGCATTACATGCTGACTAAGCTACATATCAAAAGAATTAAGTTTTGAACTCAAAATCACTGGTTTTTACAAACTTTTTTATAGTGTGATTAGGATGTTCCATATGCAATTACATGTAATTTACCAGTGTAATATTACCATTATTACCGTAAAATTACACTTAATAAAAGAAAATTACAGGTAAAATATTCTTAAAATTTGTGGCGCCATCAGGTGCAAAAAATACGTCGCTATCAAAACAAAGTTATAAAAATTAATATAATTAGTAAACATTGCCACAAGAATATTAGCTATTCCTGCGACTAGTGCTTCAATAGAACGTGTATTTTCAAAACACCGAAAAATTGATTCAATAGATAGAAACCGTTTCCAGAATACACGCATTTTTCAGACTTATCAATAAAAAAATTTCAGTCAGATATATAATAATTACATTTCACTATTTAAGAAGATCAACATTTTTTGAATTTTACATGTTTTGATAGAATTACGGTAATGTTACACACAAAAAGATTTTTAAGAGTAAAAGAGCAACCCTGGGTGTGATTAAGAAACTTTAAAAATAAATAACATTTATTGAGCTCACACTTTCGATTTTGGCTAAATTTTTTATAATTAATGCTTAGTGTGAGGCAAAAATGCTAAGATAGGTCTCCAAAGAACTGCTTCAGATGTGATGAACACTTTTTTATTTAAATATCTAAAGAATTTAATTGATTACATAAACAAATTAGAAATTGTACTACAAAATGAAATTTTATAAATAATGTTGAAAAATATATACCGATAATCTCTATTGAAGTGTTTTCTATTTATACTTATACTGTATATTATAAGGCTCTGAGAGTTTCTTTCAGATGTCTTTTTCAGTACACTAAAAGGGATGTGTTTGACCACTAAGTAACCGATTTAAAAAAAATTTGATCACAGGAACCTTATACCAAATCATGTTGAAAATGGTCATTTAAAACGGCGGAGTCCAAGAAATATATTAGTTATAGTAATTACAATATCCTACAATACATAAAAATATATACTTATTTTCATAGTAAAGTAATTTTATAGTAATTGGTGGACAATATACTCAATTCAATTTTAAGTTTGATGCTGCCATAAAAATGTTAAGAGATTTTAGATCAAACAAAAATATATGTTTCCAATCATTTTTCAAATATTTTCAATTGTATTGATCAGAATTTATAATTTGCTACTTGCAAGCTCTGTATGAACTGAGCTATAATGATAAGAGATCGATTAATGTAACTCTGCCAAAAAGAATATACTAAAGTGTAGATCACTCGTAATTTTTTTAATAGAAAATGATTGACGTTTAGATGTAGAAAATAGCTATAATATGTATCTTACAAAATATAGAAACCAGTTCTTAGTTATGCTGGGCTGGTCTCTGAGGCAATTACATTTAATATATATTTAAAAAATTTTTTATAAAGTTAGCCTAAGATTTTTTTTTCAAGTAACTTTATGTCTACTGTCAGATTCTATGGGATCTGTATGGGATATATAATGTTACAGTATTTGCATTATAGCAAACTCCAAGTATGGCAAAGAATTTTTAAAGCAAGAATTTTAGTACTTCTATGATTTATAAAAACTTATGTCAGGGGTTCATCAAAAATTATAATTTTATAATTAAACATTTGATAAATGTCTATATATATTTAAAGAATCTAGTCTATTAATTTGAACCGTTAAATATTAATTTAGTAACAATAAATATTTTATTAGTTATATTTGTATATAAATTCTAAACAGGTTGTTTTGGCAAATTTTATAAATATATCTTTTTAGCGATTGAGAAATTTTAGAGTTTTTTCGAAAAAATGAGTAAAATTGAATCAAACCTTAAATGAAATTTTATTTTTTGTCTTATTGAGTAAAATGTCATTCGATTTAATGCGATCTCCATTAATGCTAATATATAATTGATTATATTGTTATTTTAATGGATAAAATTTTCAATGGAGATAAATTGTTTTCCTCAGTAAGACAAAAAGTATAAATTTTATTTATGATCTGATGGAAAATATAGAAAGAAAATTTCAATAGATTCAATTTGATACTGGTCTCAAGTCATTCAGATAAGGGAATGGTAGGCTACACGTAATTGAATTTTTGGAATTCAAGCCGGTACCCGTCCCTTTACGCGCGCTATCACTTCGATCTGACCAAACCAAATTAATTAGCATAGAATAAAGTTTAATTAGTGTAGGTTATTTCAGGGCGATCGCTCGCGTATCACGCTAGACATTGGATTAAAATATTATATTCATCCGCATTTGTAATAGAGTCAACCGTACCCAAGTTCAATAATACCAAAAAATCTCCAATTATTCTAGTATACATAATAAAAATTTTTAATATTTACAAATTCAAACTGAGGAGCTATGATCAAATACTTTATGGAAGTATAATAATTTCCACCCTATACAAACACATTTTGTTTCAAACTTTCAGTGCTTTAAGCGAAAAAAGTGTCTAATTTGAAGTGAGATAAACTGTACACCTTTCATGAGTAAATAAAAATTATCATTATTATTACAACGACCGGTACTTAATATCTGGAGTACTTGTAAACTATATGTTATTAATTAACGGAATATAAGGATATATTCTTGAGATTTTCCTAATGGTGGACCGATCTATATAAATGAAATGAAACACTTTCAGGCATTAAGGACCGGTGCTTATATCAAGATATTAAGGATCCATTATTCAAATTTTAATGATTAAGGACAGGTCGTTTAATCCGAGGTAAAACGGCATATCCCTTATAATTTTCTTAAAGTATTTTGTAAAAAAAAGTTCAAACTCAAAATAAGGCTTAGGTTTCACAAAAGTGAGTGCAATTAGAAAAAATTGAGCTCATTTTAATCGATCAATATTTTATATCTTGTTTTAAGTGTATTGTTTTTGTTTGATATCCACTCAATCGATTCAATTGACAAAATATATTGATATTTGTTAAAAATTCAATTTTAATCATGAATTATTCAAACAAAATACAGATTTATTTAAAGCGACCGAAATTCCTAACCTAAAGTGCGGGACTTACATATGTTACACTAATTTATAAAAAACACATGATATTTATTCTATTATATGTACTGCAGGCAGAATAATAATACTCTTGTATACAATATAACTCTCTTTATTATACTCAGAAAATAAAATTTAGTTTTGTTAGGGTATAAATTTTAACTTCAACGAAAATTAGATAATGCGCTCGAGGACATGAAATAACTAATCTCAAGCACAACAAAGTATTACTACAATAGGAAAAGGGGAACTTTGGTATTCCGGCACACTTTGGGTTATTTGAAGCGATATAAATAATATTTCTTGGAATATCTCAATGTATTCTTTGTAATGAGTGGAACCTTTATAAAGCAATCTAACAAAGAATGCAAAGTATTAACAAAGAAACACAATTCAAATCTTATGAAACTATTTCAAAATTTCACAATTAGCTTAGAAAAACGCAAACATATTTATATAATATAAAATATACCATATAAGTAATGAAGAGCATAGGCTCCAGTCTCGACTCGAGACCCATTTTTGAGCCTGAGGCTCGGGCTCCAGGCTGTAAAATCTTCAAGTCTAGGTTCGTCAGATTCAGACTCGGTGGTTTGAGCCTATGCTCAGACTGTTGAGCCTATAGCTAAAATTTAACTTGAATTCACAGTAACATAACTTACTATTTTGTACTCCAGAATTCGAGTTTATTATTTCATATGAAAAACAAAGCTTTAAATAAACAAATAAATCACAAACCATTAGATTTACATTTCAAACAAAGAAATCATTGCAATATTTGTAACCTGGCTCAGACTTTAAGGGTTTTGAGGAGAGGCTCGTCAGGCTCAGGCTCGGAATTTTCGAGCCTATGCTCTTCATTACAGATAAGTTATATGAAAAGATAATATTTCATATACAGCACTTCGAATAAACTAAAGATGAATATGTAAGCGAGACATTAAAGCTTTTTACAATAATGATAATATATTGACCCGAATTAATTTTTTTGTTTTTATAACATATATTTAGTCCATATTTTACTTGTAATGTTCTGTAGAAAACACTGAAAATTAAATAATCCTAATATATATGTATTAGGATTAGAATATTTAGAATATAATTAATTAAATATTTAAATTATAATTAGAATATTTTACAATATATTTAATATGTGTGACATATGTGTGACATATGTGCGCAAATTTGGCAATAATCATAACTTATTATCATAACATATCTACATCTTTGCACTTTTTACAACTGTTCATATTCTTTTAAATAATAATAAATAAGTTTTTAAAATATAAAAATTTCTTTTTCAAAGTTTCGGACGAATATTATTTAGTGACAAAAAATAAAATAACTTAAAGTAATATTAATCTAAAATTAATATTAAACATTTTAATGAATCAAAATTTAAAATTCTTGTAATAAACATATTTTAATTTTAAAAATAAAAGCAATAATTTCTTTGTATTAAAAGAGTGCAAAAATAACTTAAATATTTTATCTAATTTATCATAAATACCGGTATATGGAAAGCAGTGATGGAAAGCGACAAGAATCACATTCCCATTTCCAATAAGAATAATGCATTTTTACTCAAGAATTTATTTAAATCCCTTTCCCACTGATTTTTAATATTTCATTCCCATTCCTTTCCATTCCAATGCCATTTCTTCCTTCCCATTTCCATCAGAGATGCCGATGCCCAAGGGGAGGGTGTACCCCCAAGCTCCAAAATTTTACCTTGGTCCCCCCATGGATTTGGTCCGAAATTATTTTATATTTACCATTTAAAAACTTAAAGGGAGACCAAGTTAAATTTATCTATAAAGCTTAAAAAGCTCAAAGGGGGACCAAGGTAAAATTTTTAAAAAATAGTACCCTCCCCTCCCCGGAACTTCATACCATCTCTGATTTGCATTATTCCCATTGTTTAAATCTAAAGTTTTATTGATTTAGAAAGAATTGGATTACAATATTTTTGTCCATGAATTAATTGAACTCATAACTATTTACTTAACATTATTTTATTCATATATATTACATTTATAGTCTTTTCATCTGTGTTTTGTTCATTCAATACTTTAATATTTATTTTACTTAATACTTCAGAAATGATTACTTTATTGTTTGAAAATGCTTATAAAGTAACTGTCAAATAAATATTTAATTGTTTCAGTTAAACTCTATACTGTAAATACCTAGTAAAACAACAACATTAAAAACATTGTCATATTAGGCCGTTTCATTTTGCAAGGTTTGATTGAGATATAATTAAGGCCTTGGCGGGAATTAATTTTTGAAATTGGTTTTTCTTCCATAGACTCCATTATAAAAAATTACAAATAAAATTTAATATCTCCTAAACTACAGCAAATATTATTTTCAAAATTTTTTGTGAGATGTATAACTCGAAGACTAATATTTTCCAACTCTGAAACCCTCTGCCCACTACCCCCTCATAACGACCTTTATACTTTTATGGTCAAATTCGGCAAATTGTAGGAAGGACCGAAGGAAATTTTTTGGTTTCGACGGTCATATTCGGTAAAATTCGGGCGCTAACCGAAATCGAAACACACTACCTATACTAGAAGCTAATGCTATAAATCCAATTTCTAACTTTGAATTTTATAGAATGAGCTCATTGTGTGAACACATCCCTAAAACATTCAATTATATGTCTTTCAGAGATATTAAGAAATATTGTAAAACTGTTAAATTTCAATTAATTATTTGTATCAATTCTTTTTATTAAAACATTGGTTTACATTCAAATATTTTTTGGTTATATTTTAAACGATTAAAATTAGTGTTCTTTTAAATGTAAAATAGGGTTAAGTTTACTATAATTTGCTATAAGAGGTGTTAGAATAGAGATTGGTTGGATTGAGCAAAGTTAGGGTGTCTTGAATTGATAAGTAGCCGTTTTTAATACACATATAATTTTATTTATTCAATATTGATCTCCACCTGTTCACTATCAATTTTGATCCGCGAGAAGTTTATTTTAAATTTGACACTTAATAATTTTATATTCAAAATTTTGTTTTTTTCTAATTTCCATAAAGCTTTGATAGAAGTTATAGGTTTTAAAATTCTTATTCCCATTTCCACCGATTTTCAAAATTTCATTCCTATTCCTATTCCAATGCTTCACATTCTCTTCTTCTATCACTAATGGAAAGGTTAAGCAAATTTAAGAACACTTAACTTTATGTCTAAAAATTAATTTGTTGTTTTTACGCTCAGATAAACTTATTTCAAAAAAATATATGACCCGCCAACTAATTATTCTGAAGCAATTTTGTGAATCAAAATTAAACTTTTTTACAAATTCATCAAATAGTAAATGCTCTCTAAAGTGGGTTTAAATAATTATTTAACTAAAAGAAAATAAATTGAGAAATAAATTTAAAATGTATTATATTATTTAATATCTAATGTTTTCATTTGAAAATGAAGTTCTTTATAATTTGATATAAGTTTATATTAGAAAATAATAGATATTTCAAAAGAAAAACGCAAAATCAAATTTTAAAAAGTTTATATTTTATTACAGTATTTGTTGAAGAAAATGAATGTTCTATAGATTTTAATTAATTCAATTGATTGATAACCAGAAATAGAATTTTCCGGATCGATCCGAATTTATCCTAATTTACCCGAATCTGACTTTGTAACCCTAATTTACTCTAAATAGCAAAACTTAAAATTGACCATAACGGTAACCGTAACCTTGTAACGGTCTTCATATACTTAAGAGTAGTGTGAAATTTACTAAACGTTGTTTTATGTAACTTTTAGTAGGTAACATACTTCATTTGTTTGTAAGTCAAATTTTTGAAACAATTCTTAATAAATTGACATCCGATCGAATGTCTTTTAAGATTGAAACACGATTCGCCTGTTAGTACCTGTAATTGTAGAGTTGAGCGCCCCTTCTATATGACTAAAAATATTCTTTCAGATAATTCTCATATTATCGTAGGTAGGTACTTCATATAGAGCCCAATTCTGGACATTTTCTGGACAGCTTAAAAATAAAATGAGGGAACAAATGAGTTATATTCATAAAATTTCTAATTTCACAAAAGGCAAAAGTGGACCAAGCACTAAGTTTTTTGGAAATTTGCCCTAATTCTAAACTGTACAATAGAAATCTGGACATAATTTCAAATTACATCAAAAGCAAAACATTAAAAATATGCAGTAATTCGCTTTAATTATGATCGTTTGTATTAAATGTGTAAATTAATTGAATTAATTCATTTTTGGAACTCATATGCGTATAATTTAACTGATGTTTTTATAAAACTTGACCCGAATGCTGACCCGAATTTACCTTCATTTTGACCGAAAAATTGCATTCCTGTTGATAACCAATGACTTACATAACTATCAAATAAACAATAGTTTAAATAATATATGTGTCTCGTTATAGCTAATTATATAATCCAAAAACTCAATCATTGAAAACTCGATTTTCACTATTTATGAGACACTCGTTGATTACGTCGATTAGAAAGTCTGAATATTTCTTTTCTGAAAAACAAATACAGTATAAAATTCTTTTGTGTATTTTGAAGTAATGTTCAATTTTCTTATGTGTTATTTTAAGGTCTATTTGTTTGTATACTTTAAAATTAAAACAAACAAAACCCATTTCGAAATCAATGATACAAGACTTGTAGCGATGCTGCTCTAGTGTATCCGCATATAAGGTTCCTTTAGGGGGTTCTTCACTACCTTTTTATATACACTTAAAAGAAGTTGCGCTGAATATCGAAGAACGCAATGAAGTGAACTTTATGTGTATTTTTTAAAGAATGGTTAAATCCATTTTTATTGTAGAACAGTGTAGTTCCAGACCTTCTAAAGGATTTAGTGCTGAAATTTCTCTGTTGTTATACCGCTTAATGTTGAATAAAAAATGTTTCGGTTATAGAGCAGAGATGCCCAAGGGGTGGATGTGGGTAGGGTGTAACCCCCTAAGGTCCGAAATTTTACCTTGGTTCTTAGGTCCCCTTTGATTTGTAGACCCCCTACGTGGATTTTTGGATTTTTACCATGGAAGGGGGAATAAGGTAAAATTTTCAAAAAATCTCGAAAAAAAACTCAAAGGGGGGACCAAGGTAAATTTTTTAAAAATAGTACCCCCCCCCCCCCCTCCTGGGGCTTCACACCTTGGGCATCTCTAGTATAGAGTATATGGTATAGTGTAACTGAATCAGTTGAGTGTAATCCCCAACAATCTGAATCGCTCTCAAAGAAAAAGTAGATAAAATCAGTTATTAAAGTATTCAATATTAATCAGTTCGATATTTCCATCATTTATTTATATTAAATATTATGAAGTTGTGGTCTATCTCTCATCTCTGAATCAAATGAATTCTGATCCATAAAATATACTCACAATACGCGTACATCTTAATGAAAAAGTCATCCCAAAGGGCTATTATACTAAATCTCAGAGTCAGCACAAGAGTCGTTCACTAATTTCTTTTATTAGCAGGAAATGAGTGCAGAAAGTCGTTCATACGAAGCATAACAAGTATTACTTATTTTTTATGATCGTAGAAAATATTGCGTAAAAATGATATTTAGATCGATAATCTATAATAATATATTATGTGTTATAAACAAAGTTGAAAGTTTGTAAAATTGTAAACGAATGCGATTTGCGATATTGTTGTACTTATTCTACAAAACAATCATAAAAATATAGTACCTTTAATTGAGCTTAACTGAATACTTTTGCAACAAAGATTAATTTAACACATAAGTTATTAAATTATTCGATTAAAATGAACCCCTGCTTAAAAGGTTTTTAAGCAGTCGACTGCTTAAATGAGACGACTCATTCTTACTATTGACTGCATACAGGTATAAGACGAGATAGTATAAACAGGGTGACTGTAGAAATCTAAAACCTATAATTTTTCGATCATTAAAAAATATCAGCCTATTTGCTGAATGTCTCAAAAGACTTTACATTCTCAAAAGTTTGCGAAATGTATTGTAAAATAAACTCAGAACCGATAACTTCTTGTTTAATAACTTAAGTGAAATACAGGTTCACATTGCAATTGTCACCTATAAAGGACTTCTGTGACTTTTATATTATCTGTTCAGTACATTTAGTTAAAGTACTGTATGAGCCCAATGAATCAGAGCGTAAAAATAATATCCAAGAATTTATTGTTATTAAAAATGGATTTTTTTAAAGAGCAACAAAACGTTTCTTATACCGGTACGTGCATTGAGTCCATATTTAGAGTAATGCAAAACATTAATAATTTATTTGTTTTACTCATCGATAAAAAGATGAACAGATAATAAAAAAAAATAAAGACTGCGCTAAGAGACAAATTTAGCCAATAAGAAAAGATATTCTACTTTTTATTAGATATTTCTTTGACTTAATTAATTCTCTAAAGTCAGATTCAAATTGAGTTTATTTTATATATTATAATAAAATTAGTCTAATTTCTAATTTTAATGTTGATAACAGTATAGCAACTTAGACATGATTTATTAAGAAAGCATTTCAAAGCGTCTGGAGTGCACTTAATTCAGTAAATAGTTTGTTATTTTCAAAGTCTCTACATTTTCGTAATCGTGAATATTTCTTATTACCAGAATCTTTAGTAAAATGTGAAATAAGTTCTGGTTAGTAAATAACATGTTATATAAGACAATATTAAATATTGAGACGCAAAGATGAGACCTAACCTATTCTGATAAAACCAGTTTTTTAATTCTTTGTGAAATAATAAATTTTTCATTCATCAAAGTTTTCTAAGAAATTATAAACTTTTAACCCTTTGATTTAATTAAAAGTTCAAATATTGAAAATAGATTGACTGAAATGAGTAAACTTGTGCTTATCTGACTGAAGTGCTTCTTACAAAATTAAGGAATAAAAGTTTCAGAACAACTATAAGACAATTTGTTAAATCAAAATTATAAGTCAAAAGAATGGCTAAAATTACAAGTTGTTAAAGTAAAAATATAAGTAATAAATTGAAAAGTTCTTAAAACAATCATAATTTGAAGTTAGAAACTTTGCTGCACTAGTCAAGCGCTCTTACTCTCATATAAAGCGGCACTTTTTAAAACGTTAATTTAATTTGTTTTAATCATTTTTTCACTTCAAATAGTAACTTTAATTTATAATGTTTATTACATGTAATCATCAACTTTTATTGGGCAAAACTTCTATTTTACTTATAAAAAGTTTAATTTTAAATATTTGGTGTTCTGAGTACGAAAAAATAGAGACTAATTATTTTATATAAATTTCTAATAAGACAACTATACTATTAAATATGAAGTGAAAAATATCAATATATTCGAAAATTTTAGTAATATATATACTTGAAGTTCTCTTTCACAGTTGACTGCATTACTATATTGTACGTAAGTTAAGTAACGAGTTTAACAAAGTCTTCAAATAAATAACTTTTTGATAAAATATAGCCTTACTTTTGTATAAACTCCTGAGAAAAATTGAATGAGGTTCTAAAGTTCATTCCTTTGTTGATCATTCATACTTTTCTATTTTCGTAATAGACTATTTGAATTACATGTCTTCACTTAGCTTTGTATTAAACTTTTCAATACCTATTTATTTTATCCGTAATGTTTATAACTTTATTTTCTAGTATGATATATATATGGCTCATAATGTTCTCGGATTCTGTTAGAATTTACACCAAAATAACTACATAAATAAAGTTTCCTTATAATAATATAAAAGCTTTTACTTTTATAGTAATTTATAAGAAGTGTCGCTTTGCTAACTTGTTTGATGGCAAATATTGTTGGTTTAAGCCATTAATAAACTCTAATTGTTTATGTGCTTTACATTGAGATTAAACTCGATTTAAATACTCAAAATTACCCAAAGCTCTAAATATCGCAAACAATTTTGCACGAGATTAGAATTACTTATAAAACATTTTGTCAGATTTCAAAAAGTGTGTTAGACATAATCGAGAAAAGAGTGACACTGAAATCACTTCATTTACCACAGATTAACCATAAAAATAACCAATTAATTATTATATTTAACACATGTTAACTAATTTAACACAATTGTTACAAAGATAACGTAGATATAGATAAATACCTGTATTACTAATTAATACGCCGGCAAATGGTTAACCTATAATTGAGAAAACGCAAAAAAATGAAAACATGATCTTTTACTCACGACTTAGAAAGAAAGACGCTGATATGATAAAGTACTGTATACAACACTATTCTAGTAATAGTAATTGAGCTCAATGTGAAAGTGGTGGTATACTTTTATCACTACTAATGGAACTTTGATGTTTACATCACATATTAAGCATAAAGAGAAAAGAGATACTAATGCTTATTCACACTTTTTAGTAGATTTTGAAATAATAACGCACAATGCAATTATGTAATGGCTTTTTTTAATTTACTTCAACTTAATCTAAATAAGTAAAAAAGCCTATTGTTTATATGTTTTATATGTATAGAGAATTCTTATTAAAGTTTTTATGAGTATTACATCCTTATAAACTATGTATTCCTTCAGAAAAGTAACAATTTTTTAATCATTTCTGAAACTCTATTTTTGAAAAGTAATTTAGAATACAGTTAGCTCTAAAACAATAGTGATTTGAGCTCTTTGAAGATCTAATGGTTAAGGGGAACTAGAAACATATCTTATAATTTAGAATAATTATATTAAGTATTATTAGGATGACTAATGCCTGAAAATACAGTGATGCGTAGAAATAAAATCAATGATTAGACATTAAAGTATAATTTTATAAGATATAACAATCAATTATTTTATTTATTAGAGAAAGATATATTAGTCATTTTTGAAAATTAAATTAAGAAAGAATAGCTTATTTTCTTATTGCTAAATTACACCGGTATGTATTTATATGTAATTTACATTGCCATCAGCAATTACTTGTTTATGTATTATATTTCAATTTGGCGCAGCTTTGTCAGACCAATTTATAGTTTTAATTTAAATATTTAATCAATCAAATCCAATTGTTAACATTTTAGGTTATTTTAGACATTTTTGATATTCATTTATTTGTAATTTAATATCAATAAATAAAATTCTTATGGGGTCGACGGCTCTTAAATGAGCCTTAGAGACCTGTTAGACACAAGTCTCCTCTTAAAAGACAAAACCGCATATGTTATGATTTGATAAAATTATTTTAATTCTAACAAATAAATTGGTTAGCATATAAATTTTTGAGATCTGCATTGAGTTATTATAAGAATTTGTATATTTGAATATAACTTATTTATTCATAACTGCACTTACCTATTAATATTAGATTGTGAAGAGCCTATTTCAGATGTTAGGCGATGATGACTGATGGGCTCCAAAGGGAACTGAACACTTTTTATTTTTGACGATCGCCGCAAATCAAATTTGTTTGAAAGCATGACAATAGACCAGATGAGGCAAATATTTTAAACATATAATTCATATTCGCCACTAAAACGAGAAAGTTTTAGTAATTTTATGATCAAACACATTCTTAAAAGGTTGAAACAAATCTCTATAGAGTTTGAAATGAATTTTGAATAATAACAAATGAATCCATAATATAGTTAGTTGTCTGTTAATAATATAAATTAAAGGTTGACTTAGACTTTGGTATAGACTGTTAATAAATAAATGTTAATACAAATACAATATTTAAGAATGATTGTGGAAAAGACTAAAAATGTAAAACCTGTCTTATAATTGAAAATAGAAATATAAAGACTCGAATATAAACCCAAACAAATGAAATTGAACAGATTTAAAATGGAAAAATATTCTGTAGTTAACAAAGATGTGTCAGTTCATCATTAGAAATACTTAGAAATGAATGAAAAGAAACACTAACAAGTAGACTATAGGATGGAATAACCTGAGCTACACTTTTACTCTCACTCATCCCTATAGGGTTTGCTTTCTATTTCTAGTTCACAAACCTAACTATCCTGAAAAAATCAATAGTTAAATACACAGAATAAAGCAAAAGTATTGAGAAAAACTTAACTTAAAAGAAACTTAAGAAAGAGTCACAGGTTGATCAGTTAATAACATGCATGAGAGGTGTTAAATAGCTTGATATTGCATAGCATGGTATCATTTACTTACAGTCTGATGTCTCACGAATAAGTTGTTCAAAATGAAAGTTTTTTATTGCATCGCTTATACGTTAGACACAAACAATACAATAGTTATATGATATAAGAAGAATGGTTTAATTAACAAATTCATACTAGCAGTCAATAAGGGTTCCAATCAGTTTATATTACACCAAAAATAAGTTCAATACTTGAACGTTAAAGTTTTTGAATTATTTGAATCAAATTTATTTGAATATTTACTGAATAAACTAATTACATTTGAAAGGATTCAATCGAATTCTTTTATGCTTACTTTGAAAGTGACATTTACTTTATCGCTAATTAACGAATGTTATTGAATTAGAGCAATAGCCGTACAATTCAAGAGTAACCAATTTGTTACTACAACTAAAATTAGCACTGAATAAAAGTTGAGCACAAACACGAATCTGTGTACATCTCATGGATAGACACTACAAGTTTCATCTGTTTAAAGATATGAAATGCGGTGACTTATAATTTATATTCTAACCAAACGTAGTCTTACTAACAACCAAACACATGAGTTCTTCTGTACCAATTGCCCAACCCTTACACAGAAGAGAGAAAAGTAAAAAGAAGAGAATAGAGAGAGAGAGAGAGAGAGAGAGATCCTATTGTTCAGGTGTAGCACTGGTAGTAAACTCTGATGGAAGGATTGGTTATGCACACTCTCCAGTGTTTGTAGTATTAACATGTGCTTTACTGCATAACCATAGAATAGCAAAGAAGCTGAAGCTGGCGGGTGCACATTTTGTGCAATTACCACACAGGGCACGAATTATCCTTTACGTTGAAGATAAATCAGTTGAAACTCTTGAGGCACAAAAAAGTCCACTAATAAAATCATAGTAATAAAGGTGTTCAAACCCTAAATTTATAATAACCGCACATCACTACCAACCGCATTCATCTAAGAGAACTACAACGCGTGTACCCGCTGTTAACCGCAGATTTAACAACAGTTTCAAAGCAAAGGACTATACTTCATAAGACGGAAATTAGAACCAAAAATCTTTTGATTTACGAGGAATACGAAAGCATTAATACAATTTATAATATATTATGTCATTTTCTCTATCATTTAATAAAATAATATTATTAAAGAATTGAAAATAGTAATAATAATTCACATTTAAGCAGTGCCGTACCCAGCTAAAGCAAAGCGGGCACAAGCATTTCAAAATGTTTAAGTATAGGTCTGTAGAAATTTTTAAAAAATGTAAAATCTCAGATTTTTCTATCTCTTGCCCCCGCCCCCCCCCCAGATGAAAATTTCTGGGTACGACTCTCTAATTAAGATTATTTTTTAATTCCTTAGAGAGACTTCAATTTTAATAATGACTAAAAAATTGATACTTTTTGATAAATTAGATATAAGTAAATGTGAGCTTACATATACAGTAAGTTATGCTAAATTTAACTTATTTTATTTTTCTGTTGCACAGAATATATTATTTAATTTAAGAGCAGATAATGCCAGTAGGACTTAAATTCAAACACTGTAGATTACAGTTGCAGTTCATTCAGATTTTAAATTTTTTTATTAGATATTTATTTGAATTTAAATGACTGAATAGATTTAATGCTCAATTTATATGAAAATTGTTAAATTGCTTCTAAATATTCAAATTTGTGATAAAAAGTCAACTTACAGGTGTTGTAATCCTTGTAATCGATTCCCAAATTATGGTATATGAAAGCGTACAGTTAACTGTAGGGAAGGGTAGAATTTAAGAATTATCTTTTTGCTAACTAATAGTATTTAAACGCCGTTTATATGAATCGAAAATACATTCAAAATGAAAATGATTTAGAGATAAAATATTTTGAATTTTTACGTATGAATCAATTATGTTTATTTACTATTCTTATATCTAATCAACGCCTGAGGTTCTCACTTTTGTTATGGTAAAGGACAACAAACTAGAATTAAGCCATACTTGAAGTCTCATCAGTTTACCAATCAAAGGATAAGAATAAAAGAGTGAGAATTTCACGGAATCTCTGTTCACACAGTATTATGTGTTTACGGTATGCTTTTCTCAACAAGAAGTCCGCCAATTGTTAACAAATAAGGGGATCAAAGATCAATGTCTGTGGCGGATTTTTTGTTGAGAAAAGCATACTGTACAGTATATTATGTTATATCAATAGTAATAGTGTTGTAATTTAAAAGTTCATTTATTATATTAATTATTTGAAAGATTAATGTTTGATGTTTGGAATAACTAAAATATACTCATAAACGCAGAATAAACTTATTTGATTCTAGTTATAACTCAAGGAGAAGCTTACACTAGTGATAAGGGACATGTAATACAATAGCAGAAGCAGATCAAGCAATGAGATTATGAAAGTTCGATCAATGAAATATTTTTTTACAAAAATTCTTTATTTGAAGACAATCTGACTCAATAAAAAAGAAATTCCTTAACGAAACAATACTTTGCTCACGAGTTCAGAAAGTTAACCTTTAGAATCGCTTTCTTTGTTTTCATTTGATATCAAAAGTAACTCATATTTAGGAATCGAATGTTTTCATAAAATTCTTTGCTAAGTTTTTCTTGGAAAGAGATTTGAGTCTTATTTTTGCAAACCATAACAGATTTTATGATAGGACTCAGTGCTTTCAGAGAAATCAATAAAAGACCGATTAAAAAATTATGATTGAAAGATCTTCAATAAAATATAGTACATAATTCATTTAAATTCCTCCAGAGACCATCTGTTCACCATTATTTGATGTAATTATTAAAGCAATTTTTCTTTCAATTATTATACTGTAGTCAAGTTTAATATAAATAAATGCTAAGAATTGTTAATGTATTAAACATTAAAATGGATATTTATTTACAAACGAACTATTGATTACACATATATTTATATTTACTATTTTTTAGTTTACTAAAACTTTCACTTTAAAAGTTATATTAGAAGTGTGTAAACTAAATAATATGCAAAATTATTAAAATTTGGTGTTTGATAAGCCCACCGACAAAGCTTGTATTAGTGAAGCGCAAATTTAATTGATTCCTAGTCTAGCGTAGAAACCATCGGTATAATAGTTAGAGCAAAACTAATCTTACTGTATATTGGGATTTAATGTTTAAAAAATAAATAGTAACTGTATAAATAAAATTTGAATATTTTGAATTATTATTTATACAGAATAGAGCATATTGTGAAAGCTAAAATCGAAAGCATATTTCATTAATACAGCACTCTCTATAATAATGCAAAACGTTGCCAATGGACTTATTCTATAGAATTGTCAATTTCGTGAATACAATGGTAACGCAACGGAAGAATAATTAAACATTTTAATCAAAACAAAAATTTCATTTAATAAATTCCGTTCAGTGCTGAACTCGACATTATTGTGAATCATATTCTCCTCCAAGCGTATCATAACATTCTACTTATTAGGTTAACAGTACAAACCAATTCTGATCCACCACTCGTACAAATTATTATATATAAATGAAAATTTGGTATTGATTAAAAGTCAATCTTTTCCAGATATGTAACTTATTAGCTGTATTAAAATTCTCCGAACATTGTTAAGAGATTTTCACTATTGTGAGGCATTTCTAATATTGATACAAATGTCTTCTTTAAGCGTTGCGTACATACTATACATCATTTCTTCTATGAGATTGTCAGTATCTGACATAACCTATAATAAAATTCATAACTGTTTTTCAATTTGATGTGTTAATAGTATAATATTTTATAAATTGAATAAATAAAGGGTATAAACAAATCAAATAATACCCGTTTTTAATGATAGATATTATTTTGATCTAGAAGTCTGCCAATGGAATAGTAGAGTAGTATATATAATAGAGAATTCTGATAGAAACTACCGATTAGGAGAATATTAACTAAAGGTTCAAAATTGATTTGAAAGGATTTCTTTAGAACCAAAGATAATCGAAGCCATATTTCTTTAATTTATTCTGTCATCAAAATTATTAATAAAACCATTTTTGCTATAGTAAAGGGCAAGAATCAAACTTTTGGATAAGCTTTTGGTCAGAGATTAAATAAAGATAAATGTTGAGGTGATAAAGAAGATGATATACTATGTATAAAGTAAACGGTCACTTGAGAGTAGACATAATAACACACCAGAGATGCGTTTCATTTAGAGGATAAAATGCGAATCTGCAAAAGAATTGACAAATTATGTGCTGTCGGGTCGTATTCTTAAATATAGCACTTTATAAATGAACATAAGACTTAATTTTACTTACGCTGACAACCACTGAAACCATTGCGTTATCCATAATTATTTAAAATAAATGTTTACTTAATTAGAATTTTTTTTTGTTTTGGGTACAGAAGTATCACTTTTCAAACTGTGACAAACATTTAATGCCAACAGACCTACACTAAAAGCCTTCTTGTAGACTCCCTCCATGGATTTTTGGAGTTTTACCATGGAAGTGTGACCAAGATAAAATTTTCAAAAAATCTTGAAAAAACTCAAAGGGGGAACCAAAGTAAATTTTTTTTCAAAATAGTACCCATCCCTGGAGCTTCATACTTGGGCATCTCTGCTGTAGAGATGGATTAATGCAACTCTGCAAAAATGTGTGTACCAAAGACTAGATGACTTGAAAATTTTTTATAATAAATAATTTACGTTTAGATGTAGGAATTAGCTATAAATCTACAAAATATGTTTTGTATCTTATGTACTGTGAAAATAAGTATGCATTACTACGTAATGAGAGATAATATAGTCACTATAATTAATAGGCTTCTTAAACTCCACCCATTTAAACGACTGTTTTACACATGTTTTGGTATAAGGTTGTTGGGGTAAATTTTCTTTTAAATCGGTTACTTAGTGGTGAGACACGTGCCTTTTTAGACATGATCTAAAGTTTTAGACTTTAGGTTAGACTTTTAGACCCAAAAATTTGTCTTTATTGATATTGATATAAAAAATGCTCATTTTTCATATTTATTCCTAAAATAATTTTAAACTCTTTATTATTTCATTTTCTTTAAAAATTAAGGGAATATTTGTTCAAAACTTTCAAAAGTTTCTCAGATTATTAAATATTGAGCGTATTTTAAAATATTGAGTAGATCTAAAAATCTAAAATAGCTTTGGACTTTAGACTTAGACTTTAGACATATCGTCACCTTGGAACTATACTGTCGTATCTGTAATGTTATTTCAATCAGAGATACGACAGTATAGTTCCAAAGCGACGATATTCTAAAGTCGAAGTCTAAAGTTTAAAAATGCCCACCTCTAATTTGCTCATAACTGTGTGAGTCTGTGATGTCAAATTAAATTCATTGTTCTTTCAGTAAAACAATTTGATTTATAAATGAAAAATGATCTTTTAAATGTACACAAACTGCAGAAAAATTTATAGTGTTTTATTAGAAAACACAAGAAAGACTTGACTCAGGCACTTTGCACTACAGTCAGAGCAAAGTCAGAGTACTTCAGAGGAACGGCGAGGACTAACTGTAGTGGTTTATAACATACAACTTCTTATAAGAAAAGAATCTTTCTTTTTAAAAAATGAGAAAATTACCTCAAAAAGTAGTGGATTCATATTGAGACTTGGATTCATAGTCTTAAAATGGATTGAGTCAAGAGTCGAATCGAGTTTTCTTAAGATGCTTTAAAATCATACATTGGCTTAAATAGGTTTTGTCAACAAAATACTCAAATCATTTGTCAAGATTTGAATAAGAATTATTTTAGGCATATTATTGAAATGTATTTGACATTCAGCTAAAATGGGATACACATTATGTCATTAAGTTTAGTTCAATATTGAGCTTTAAACTTTTGTAATAGGATATGAAAAACATACTCTTATCTAATGCAATGATCTTTGATCTAATGGATCCAATATATTAAACTTTCAAGTGAAAGCACTAAATATTGCAAAATAGATGAAGATTTTATCAGCTTAAGGAAGGGTTTCGTTTCATTTCTTTACATGTCTGTCAACATTTAAATGTAGTCCACAAAAGAAAAAACCGATGAAAGTGCCATCGATCGGTGCATTAGTCCTTTTAGAATTTCAAATACTGGATAGGAAGTCGAAAGTGAAAGATAATCAAATTGAACGTAGCACTAAATATAAGAGTTGCGGATACATAAACATAACTATCAAACCATTAATTAATGTCAACTTTAAAAAGGTAAAAATTATCAAAATCTAGAGTAAATGAAGACTTCAACTGCAGAAATGTAGTCATTTATTATTACTGCTGAGCATAATAAAAGGCACAACTTTGGAACCATAACCTCAGGTTAAGGTTTTAAATTTTCGATTAAGGTTTTTTATATACAGAGGTTCGAGTTTCGTGCAAAACCTCTGGAACCGGAACCTGCTCAGCATTATTTGTTATATATAATCAAAATTACTCTGAAGACAAATCAAAGAAGACATTAATTTTCATACAGTTGTTTATTAAAAACTTCTTTGTGTTAACTCTAACTAAATTCTTATTGAAAAAATGCCATTTAATTCATTTCTAACAGTAGAATAAACTGAAAGAATCGTTATTTACAAACATATAATTCAAAAATAAAAAATTACAATTTTCCTGATTTTTACATTTGAAAAATAATACATTTCTGTAACTTTTTATTTTTATTAACTTTATTAAAACAAAAAATCCCTGTAAAAATCTCACTGGTTTTCAACATGGGCTTCAGTTATCTTCTCATTAGGGAGTTGGCTGATAAAAACGTTTTTTTAAAACGAGAACCTTTCCCGATATTAATTTCTTTACTTTCATTTGAAAATTAACTGAAATGTTTAATAAAGGAATCCAGTATTTCAAGTAAGAATGTCTCATAATTCCATGACAATGCTGTTTTATTTTATTGTACTCCTTGTTTTATTGATTGGCACCCATTGGTTTTATTTAACGTGAATACGTAACCGATTGTTTGTTTTGCTCTCTTGTGTTATATCAATAAAAATTTGTTTTAATATAATTAAAAACGAGTAATTTGACTCGTTTTAAGGTCGCGGAGTTAAACCCCGAAGGAGTCCACGTCATTTATCGCGGTCTTCAGCCACGGACATTATGTCGGACCAGTTGGACCAATATAACAATACAGGTAATAGAATGAAACACAATCGTTAACCTCTAGTATGCATTTTAGGTGAAATAATTTTGTGTGTATAGAGAATTATGATACACACTTTATAAACAATTTGTTATTTATTTATGAAGTAGTTGTGTCACAGCTTTGTCTCAATGTGTGTATAACAAGAGTAATTGTTTTCTTTATGAAAACGATAATTCTTGAGGATTCAAATTTTGAGTCAAAATCATTAAAGAGAATAAATTATGGAAAATAATCGTTAAATGTTTGAATGAGTTTTAGACTATAAATGAGTTCTTAAAGCTTATTATTAAACAAAAAGTTAAATAATTTTTCCAGAAAATTAGTTCTTCTATTTTGGAATTTAGAAACAATACAAGACTGAAATTTTGAGTCACTAATATATTATTTAATGACTTTGTTTTCTTACACTATAGATAACCATAAATCAAAGAATTTAAAGAAGAAAAGGCATTCAATTACTATTTGAAACATGATTTGGTATAAGTAGTGGTAACAATTTTGAAATCTGTTCCTTTGTAGTGACATTCATTAAATCAGCAGTAAAAATGAGTTTTATGAGAAGTTTTGATACAAAAATCTCACTCCAGATAACAAACAATCGTTTTATGAAACTTATTGTTTACTTAATTTAATCTTCGATTTGGTGTTCATGCGTCAAACGGTTGGGTATCACTGGTTTGGATTATGGACAAACAGATAGATACATTATATTAAATTATTGGCAATAATAGCATCAGAATAACATGGCTTTCATTTCTCAAGCAATACGTCTATTACTTTGTAAAAATCATAGAGTATGAGTGAAAGTTAACTATATGTTGAAAATCGAACAGTTATCAAAAGTTTTCTAAAGCACATGCACTACAGTATAACTCTAATTAAATACAGAGTGATTATTAATAACTTATTATCAATCGTTTTTGACGTCATATAACTTTTGACGAGATAAAAAAGGTTGAAGTCTTTTTTGTAAAAGATATTATAACTATAAAAAATTATGGGTTGTTTATAAACTACAACTCCAGTGCGTGATATCATTTGTTCTCAAACTTTTCGACGTCGCGGATCATTTTACTCATCAAAAATTATTGGCGGACAGCAAAAATATATGCCAATAAACTTAAAATTTATGCTTTTCATTAACTATTTTCTTAGGCAATATTCCTATGAATTTCCTGTTAGAGTACGAATATGAAAGAATTTTATTAAATTCCACTATAATTAAGTGATACGTATTGATTAAACCATAACCTAAATAATAGTACTCGTGAAGTGAATCTTAAGATTATGGGTTAATCAATTTGATGGTTAAATCTGAACGACACTTAAGTAAACTAATAATAACTAGAGACGAGACTTTTTATGTTTAAAAATTGAAAATTTGGTGTCATTTGGGTTTTTGTCAAACCTTCTAATCAAAATCAAACCATATTTTTTTAAATATCAGAGGGGGACCAAGGGATACATTTTAACAAAACTTGAAAATCTCAAAGGGAGGACCAAGGTACGATTTTTTGCCTTTCAAATTTTTTGGCGGGGGTGAACATCCTATGCAAACCTATACCTTATCCAGAGGTTTTAGTATGTTCGACATTTACACTTACTAATGGTGTATATTAAATTTGCATTTAAAAGTCATAATCATTATCAGCATTTATAAATTTTAAAAAGTCACGATTTTTATTTATAGGCTTCTATAGATTTTCTAAATCCTTTAAAGAGTTTTGGGCTCATTTGGGAAAATTTTTCAAAACTTAGTAAATTTGGAAATTTGAATTATGCCTTAAAATCTATGTTATTACATAGTTTTTGCTTATATTTAGTCAAAACCCAATTTGGAGTTAAAGAAAAAATTTTGGGAATCCCCAAAAGTCTAGTCTCTAAAATAACACTCATTTTGTAAAAGTACTAAATACTTTTTAAAATTTTGTAATAACAACTTGAAACGTGCCAGAAAACTACTTGAAAAAATTGTTTCATATTCTGACCACAAAACGTGAATATATATATATATATATATATATATCACTATTTTCAAAAAATTTGTGATTACATATAAATTTTTTACAGAAATTGTGAATAACTTTACGGCCCAATTAACTATCCTTCGCAAAAGTAATGTCTTTTGGGAACCTATGCGTTATATGGAAAGCTATTGGAAAAGTTGTAACAGTGCTATAGTTGTTTTGAACCTGTTTTCAAAGCATATCAAACGCATTTCAAGGCTATCATCGCTTTCTATAAATATATTTATTTATTTAGATAAACATCGTTTCCATTCAGTCAAATTCATTATAATTACGACAAAATACGGAAAATTACTTTGAGATAGTATTGAAACTAAACTTCTAATCGAAGAGTTATTGAAAAATTAGAACATTTAATAATAATATTGAAATCTAATAGAAATGTCTCAACAGATAGACACGAATTGCATGACATTAACCAGATTTGTTCTGAATCAACAGCGGGTGACCCCCGACGCCACCGGAGAGCTGACCACTCTTCTGAACGCACTGTTGACCTCAATAAAGGCCGTCGCGTCTGCTGTGAGAAGGGCTGGAATCGCAAAGTTGTAAGTATTTATCACTTGAAATGTTTATATTAATTAATTGCGACATTCACTGCAATCACATTTGAATTGTTAATATTTTTCAATACTAAACGCTTAATATATTCCTTAAAATGAGTTATTTTAAGACCAAATAAGAGGAATACATTCGTATCCACTTTGGGTTTATTTTTGTTCGGCGTTTAGATAAACATTTGATGAAAAGTTTGAAAATGACATTCAAATGAGGCAAATAAGGCACAGCTGTGTTCGGCCACTCGTTCCTCTCATTGTAAATGCATTTTCTCATAAATTGTTAGTTTAAAGCAAATTTAGGGCTTGTTTTTGGATTTTCTAATAGTATTGTGCAATATATGCTTATATTAGATATTTATGATAATTCTGTTATCATTTTAGCGAATGTTTCACACCATTCAAATACTAATTGACCTAAAATTTTAATTTTTCATAATAAATTACTTATACTTTAAGTTTTGTTTATAGAGTTCATGCGTTTTAGGCTTTCAATAGGATTTTCATGAAATATGTTATTAATTCTTATTTAGAGGTTATTTACAGCACTTGACTGTGTATTCAACGGTATTCAGTATTTTCACAATTGGAGCCCTTTTTGAAATAAGGTGTGCTGTATCTCAATTTTTCACTATTTAACAATTTAATTGATTTTAACAGATTTATTGGACTGTAGACTATTTAGCCGTTCAAATTCAATTTTTTTATAAAATTGTTTATATACATATATAAGAAATGCTATACATAAAAGCCCATTGGGATCAAAATTTTCACATAATTTTTTTAATGCATGTTTGAATGGTTAAAGAGTCTGATCCATCATAGCGCTGCACTGTTAGATACAGCCTTATTTGAGACAGCGCTCCAATTTCACTTTACATTTGCAATCATTGTATATGATATAACAGCCTAAACGACGGATTCAAGTTATTTATACTTACGATTATTAATTATCTATCGATACAATATATTTCGCAGTATTATTGATGTTTAAAACTAGAGAAACATTTTTTGGGTTCAATGAATTGAACTTAAAATGATAGAAATGATTGAAATACTATGACATAAAGTTAACTCTTAAGTGCTTTACTTTTAAATGAAATAACTTGTGTTTCAATAAGGTTTGGCATTGAAGGCAGTACTAATGTTCAGGGAGAAGAAGTCAAAAAACTTGATGTATTGGCGAACGATCTATTCATCAATATGTTGAAGTCTTCTTACACAACATGTTTACTCGTATCCGAAGAAAATGAAACTGTAATCGAAGTGGAGACTGAAAAACAGGGAAAATATATCGTCGCTTTCGATCCTTTGGACGGTTCTTCAAATATCGATTGTCTCGTATCCATCGGCTCAATATTCGCCATTTACCGCAAGGTATTAAATGTGGAGCAGAGATAAAAAGTAAAACTTCTCTTTTGTACTTAAGACTCACGATAACGCGCCCACAGCTAAAGACGCGCTTACAAATGGACGCAATATTGGTATTAATAGATTTAATCTTATGAACTGTACAGTATTTCTAAATTCACTTGATGTCGTTTATAATTTGTTCAGTGGCTGCCGGTTATGCGCTATACGGTAGCGCAACTATGATTGTGCTCAGTCTCGGCAAAACTGCTGTCAATGGCTTTATGTACGATCCTGTGAGCACATTATTAATGCTTTCTATTAAACATACAAAATAATAGTTATAACTGTTAATGATTAGTCCATCGGGGAGTTCATACTGACTGACCCTAATATGAAAATCCCTAATAGAGGCAAAATATACAGCATTAATGAGGGCTATGAAGCGCAATGGGATCAAGTCGTTCAGACTTATGTCAAGAGCAAAAAGTATCCTTCGGTGAGAAAAACAGAAATTATTTATTGCTTTTACACTTTTATTATAATCGCTTGACTTATATTTTATTGATGTTATAGAATGGCAAACCATATGGTGCTCGATATGTTGGTTCAATGGTTTGTAAAACATGAGCTTAAATAAGTGCTACTAATAGTTAAAATATGTTTATGTTGTAAACAATAAGGTGGCGGACGTTCACCGAACCATAAAATATGGCGGAATATTCATATATCCAGCGACTAAAGACGCGCCCAATGGAAAGCTGCGACTGCTCTACGAATGTAACCCAATGGCATACATTGTTGAATGCTGTGGAGGTATTGCCTCCACCGGTCAAATGCCAGTCCTAGACATTAACCCAAAATCGATTCATGAAAGAGCGCCGATATTTCTTGGCTCTAAAGATGATGTCCAAGAAGTACTCGATTTATATAAAAAATTATAAACTTAAACATTTCGATTGTAATATCAACTTATTATTGATTTAAATTTTCTATAGATATCAGATATGATGCTATGATTATTTACAAAGTGCTCAATCAAAATATATTTTTATAATTAATAAATTTCTGGGTTTTATAGTTTACAAGTTTTAGAATAAAATTTATTTTTATAATTAATTTATAATTGAAAGAGTATTTACATAATCGCTATGTTTGACACAACATCTCTTTTCCAATGATAAACATATTCTCATCAAATGCTTATCCAATTCTAAACGATTCAATGTTTAAAAGATGTCAACTTTTAATGCACTTTATTTCTGGTCTTGAATTTTAATTTTTTATAAAACCAAAATCAATGTCTGAGATAAAGAATTTTCAAAAGGATTTCCATTAAAATTTAGTTATATTTTAAAAAATTATAACAAAAGTTAAAACTGATAAAACTTAACAAAGGATTAATAGAGTAAATGAAATATTAATTTAATTGAAGCTTAATTTAAATGATGATTGACTTAAGTCAACATAAATCATCACTATTTACAAGAAATAATGATATCTTAAGTGATAAGACGTTTTTGAGAATATAATTATATTGTACTCTAGTTTTGAAGCATTCAAACGTCAAAAATTTATTAATCTTTAAGATTTCTATAAATAATTTGGGCAAAAAATTAAAAGACAATTCATGTTTGACTTAAACACAAAACCAAAACAAATCATTACATATTATTATACCGACGAAAGTTTGTTTTCCGATTGTTTCTATTCGGTTGTTGTCTCCAAATGCGAGAGTGTTGTGGAGGTGGCGGTGCGTTCATTGGTAACGAATTCGGTGAAAAATGTTGCGGAGCAATAACTGCTGAGCGCGGACTTCGCCATTGGTTTGAATGCATGGGTGGATGAGGAGGAGGATAGAGATGTTGTGCACTGTTTAATGTACTTCTGACCGGCATTCTTGCGATCGATTTGAGTTGTGGTGAAGATAATGGAAATGATGGCATATATGGAACATTATTATTACTATTGTTATCATTTATGGTGTTATTATTATCATTACTATTATAAGGTCTGTCATCATTGGCTCCATTATTAACTTTAATTAAATCACTTAATTGTGTTTCATTAGAGTTACGTCTGGTGTCAATCACTTTCAGAGTTCTGTGACTCTGTAGTCTATTGAAACCCATTTCTTCGTCGTCTGAATTTCCTAAATCCATGTCCGCCGGTTCGAAGTTTTCCGATGGCTGTTGAAGTCCATGATAGTCATGAAATTGTGGTATAATATTAGATGAAGATATCAATGGAGTCACTGATAACGGAGTCATTTGAGATTTGTTTTCTTCTGCACGCGAAGAAACTAATGCTTGAATATGTTGTACTTCTGCACTGTGTTGTCGATTCATGTCTTGCATTTGGTGCGAATAATTGTAGTCATACATGAGCTGATTATTTGAAGCATTTGTCTGATGTGATGACATATTATACATCATATCATTTGAATAATTAGAGCTCATATTCGACTCATTTGCTGTGTTTCTTGTCATTGAGAAATCAGTGGTATTCCAACGATTATTTGCAAAACTATTCTTATTATCATTAATAATAGAATTATTATTACTGATAGTTTGCATTTGCGATGATTGTTGCGATTGATTGTTATGAGGAGTCATATATTTATTATTATTATTATTGACTTTTTGCTGGTCATTCATATGAGGTATGCTATGAATCAAACTCGAGAGTCTTTGGTCGAGAGAACTTCCCTGATGTGAACCTTTGGAGTCATCGCTAACCACTTGTCTCAAAAAGGCGTTCACATCAGCAGAAAATAAATCATTTTGTGGTAGATTTGGTCCGTCGTCTGAATTAGTAGGCGATGGCGCGTCTCTCGGAGGTGACGGCAATGGACTCGGAAGTGAGTTCTTGGACTCTTCAAGTCTTTTGCCCACACTTTTGACCCTCAGCCCAAAGTTCTTATACGCGTCCACAACTGTTTTCGCCTCATCTTTCTGTGTCTCGTAAAAGATCTCACTCTTCTCTAAACTCTCCACTAATTCAGTCCTAACAGACACTTCTTTTTCTAAAGCACTTATGACTGTCTCCAGACATTTGGTCGCGTCGTCGAAGTCTTTGCTGAACTGTTCGCCATGTGTTTTGTCTTTCAATTTGTTGAGCACTTCAGAACTGGTTGCGTCCACTTTGCAGTTCACTAATGAATCCATTTTTGCACAAGAATTTTGTTCAACTTTTTTGGTTCTTCTAATTTTGTCGATTAATTCTGAGAGTTTGAATTCGGCCACTATTTTAGAAATTGCGGCCAAACGGACACTCGTTCCCGACAGAACTCCTCTCAATTCGTCGATAAACTCTTCGCTATAAATATTCCTTTCGAGCCATATATTGAAAACCCTATCTATAGAACCACTTACTTTGTCGCCCTTCACAAGAATTGTCGCTTCTTTTAATACGTCTGCGAAGTCATCCACATATTGAGGAACACCTTTTCGTTTCGCGTGTTGTATCACATCATTCGCCAAATAAAATAATGTTAAACGATGTGTCGGTTTGGCTGTAATTACAAACATTACTTTTTTTTATTAAATATATCATTAAATAAATTAAAAATATACTCAAAGAAAATGTTTCACTAATTCTAATAAAACATTTTACTTAAAGTCTTATATTTCTTAATAATTAATTTAAAATAAACAAAACACTATTGAATTGAAATTAAAATTTATTTTAATCAGAAATGCAATCAATTATTATTGAAGTTAATGAATAGATGTATTCACTATTGAAAGAGAAGTGGCACTCATGTGAACCGATGTGAACCAAACTCATTGAAAGTCAAACTACAACTAATGCGAAGGCATTGCAAACAAAACTGAGTTTAACTCAGTTTTAATATTGAAAATCAAAGTGTTTAATAAGAGTTGATTTGAATTCAACTTATAATTACAAGACTTTGTTGAACTCCGCTCTATCACAGGTCTCTGTCTATAACTATTTATTATTTGATCAGTAGTTTAATAATTGAATAACTTTTCTCTCATTTGAGTTCGTATTATAATTAAGTAGAGATATATTGACAGTACTTATCAATAATGTTCTCATAATTTAAAAACTGTAAAAGTTTTCCATTTTTTTGTTTAAAGTATAGTAAACTCTTTGTAAAACATTAATATCTATTAAATTAAAGTAAAATAATATTTTGCTCTTTAAATGAATAAGACTTCAGATTATAGTCGACTCGAAAACTATTCAATGATTTGCTTAAAGAATAGAAATAAAGGCTTAAAACAAATTTAAGAATTATATATAATTAACAAAAATGAATACCTTTTTGAAAGCAATTCATCCAAATCTGAATAATTCTTTTGTGATAATTCTTGTGGTGCAGAATCCAAAGTGAAAGCGTTTGGATATTGTCCTGAGAATTGGTTACGGTCTCGAACTTCTTCTCTAAACTCAATTCATTTAATGACATGTTTTTGAGTTCTAATTATTTGTCACACAATTCACTCTTTAACAGATTTAATTAAATATTATTTAATTAGCAGTCAATTAATGTGAAGAATTGATTGGACGACAAATGTAGAGAAAACAGAATTAAATATAAATAGAATGTTAATTATTGTTTTGTAATACTCTTAAATAAAAAGTTGATTGCATTGCGTTCAATGCATATCAATATCAATATGAATACCAATACCATAGATATCAATAAAATGCTTATAAAAACTAAATTTTAACAACAATTTAAAATACACTCAAAACTAATGCACAAAAAGCTAATAATTAATAAGTCATTAAGTTGTATACAAATAATTATTAATAAAAGTGAACAAATCAATTATTAATAGATTAGTTATTATTTTCGGCATTTATTGATTTACATTATACTAATAGTAAATAAATAATAATAGGATAGGATTTCGCCATATTTTGTATCAAAAAATATAAGGCGCAATCCATTAATTATAGAACACAATAATCGCTATTTTTGACCCCTATCTACTCATATAACTCACGAAGCAAGCATCCCCAAGTGCAAAATTGATTTCAAAAAATAAGTTTTATAACTTGATAGTGATTGCTAAATAAAATATTTTTACACCAATTTGAGCGGTGAATGCCTTAATTTAATATAATTAA
>JAQGCH010000196.1:0-29419 GCA_034699485.1 Nanhermannia elegantula
TTATAGCACTCAAATTAGAAAATAAATTCAGTGCTATAACGTTCTAACTTCAAATTTTCATTCATAACTCAGGATCTATAAGTAATAATGAAAAAAATTCTTTCATATTCTCATTAAGAATTAGCAAAGGAAAATTTTCTAAAATTTTGGTAGGCGTGGCCGAAAATTTTTTATGGGGCGTAGCTAAAAAAATTTCACTTTGTATGACCCTGAGAAAGGCTTGATTTAAGATTAATTTTAACGAAAACTCCACAACTCTAGCCCCTGCCATTCTCGAGGAATGATTTTTAAACTAATCGACTTTTTCGTCCTCTGGTGCTTTACACCGTGGACGGATTGAGTTGGTCCAAGAGGAAAAGCTGTAGAACTCTGTGAGAGCTTTCCAATGATGTACGACTCAAGGGGGTACCCTTCAGAGGGGCGCCCCTATGGGCTTTGACCTGATTAAAATTATATTGCACCTAATTTTTCAGGCTTGTTATTCACAATTTTTATAATTTTAACAATGGGTCAGGTACATATTTGGGCTAAATTTCTGAAAATATATTTAACTCATTTTGTGAAAATTTTCGAGTTAGTACCTTATAGCACTCGCATCACGAAATATAGAGATATTCAAGGGATGCCTTAAAGGCATCATAATTTTTAATTATAAATATGAACAATATTTACTTCACGTTTTGCTCGTAATATACTTATAAAAAAGTATATTATTTCTATGAACAAGTCTTATGTGAAGAAAATTTGAAGCATTTTCTGCTAATGGCTTTGGAATAAAGTTAGTTTCAGCCATCGCTTCAAATAATAGGATTGACATACACTCAATGTATTAGATGTCATTCTCTTTTAAATTTTAAGATGTCTAATATTTAGCATTTAAAAATTTATTGAATTTTTTCAAAGGTAATAAATTTATTAATAAACTTATTAAATTTTTTTAAAATGTAAAATATTAAGTATAGTTAGTTGTTATCATCAAAAATATTAGGTTCTCATATGTTTATAGGTTATATTCACCATAATTAAGCCCTAAAATATGAGGCTTATTATAATTTAGATCTAATAATCTAGTTAATAGCAATTCTTGAATTTTTCCATTTGCTAAGCGGTTGCTATCCATAGTGTCAATTTTTGCCTCATGTCAATTGACTGTGTGTGTGTTCACATGAAGCATTACTTCCAATGTCACTAAGAAGCCTAAAATTTTTAAGATCAGTAAAAAATTTTATGTAAACTTATTAAAAATTAAATGACTTACTGAAATAAAAAAATTCAATTAAAAAGTTGAATTTTTGAGGAGCCAATAAATTTTTAATAAATTTATTGAATATTTAGTGACTTAGAACGCTAATAATATTTATAGTAATAGTAATTGAAAAGTTATTTATCCCAATGATCTCAAAATTTGCAATAATAATGTTTAGAAATTTATACAAATAGTAAACAAAATCAACTTGAATAACAATTTTGAATATTTTACTAACATTTTTTGTTGAAATGAATTTTAAAAATTTGTTCGAACCGTTCGAACAATCATTAATAAATTGATGATATTAATGGTGACATTAATTTCCCCAATGAGACTTCAAAGTGATATAAAGACTTCAATAATGTTAATAAAAATAGAGATGTGAAACAAAGTGTTTATAAGTTAAGGACAAGTTACTGACATATCCCTTGTGAACATTATGCTTTTCAACAACTCCAACAAATTGCCGAAAGAAAAAATTTCTATTTAATGGAATAAATTAAGTTAACGTTTAATTTTGATGAACTAACCATCACTTTCTCGACTCAAAAATAAGAACTTACGGCATACGACGCTTTAAACTTAAATAACAAAAAAAGTTAACTAACTTTGATGTCAAACTATTTTAAGATTTACGTCTATCTGTTGCGTAAAAGTTATTAAGTTATCTAATTCACTGAGAAAATTAAGTTTTATATTTATTAAGGCCTTTTTTAAACCAAAGAATAGACTGTGCGATACTATAACTTATTATCTAACACGTCGTCTCAAATTTTTACGCTCAATTTTAATTAAAAATTTAATAAGTTCTCCAAAATGACTACTAGATAATCCTTTTAACGAAAATCTAAATAATGACACAAATCTCATTTGATATGAATATAGATTCTTTTGTTTTTAACTGGTATATGTATTTTATTTTAGAGTTCTCACTATTTGCTAACTTGTAAGCCTATTATAACATATCAACGCCATCAATGCTATGTCAGTACATAATAAAATAAAGGCTACAAAATTTGTAGTACAAATTGATTTTCAAATTACAGAAATTATATGTTAATATATATTTTATTTTTGTAATAAGCTTTCAATTACAGCTTTCCTTCCTTTATATCTAAATGAAACTAATTAAACAATAATGTATTACTTTGTTTATGTTTTTAACATTTTAATATTTTAATATATTTTTAAAATCACAATAGATTTAAATAAATGAGTCAAATGTATAATTGTTGTTGTTATTCACCTATAAATGAGTTTATATCAAACAATTGTAATTTTGACACAATCAAGCATTATATCAAGTTTGAAAAAGGCAAAGGAAAATGCAAATCAAAAACTAAGAAATACAGTGTGTGATTGAATTGATATACAAAATAAGTAATTCTTCTCACAATGAGCTAAAATTTAAATTTTCCTAAGTTTCCATTTGAGAGATTCAATTAAACTGATGAACTTTATCCTTTACGCCATGCTTTTTTGTTTGTATGCAAATTAGATACAAATTTTGATACAAATCTTAAAATAAAATAAAAAATTGCGAATTTTTCTTAGATTAGTTTATGTTACTATTAATATGATTCTTTACAGTTCTTATTTAAAAGCTAAAAACCATTTTTGATTCAAGATTTAAGTTATTCGAGTAACCGAAGGAGAAATTTTGTTTCCTATTGAGCTCTCACAGATAATTCATTTTGTGAGAAAATTATAAAAAATAAATTGTTAAACTGATTGATGTGAAAGTAAACATGTTTCATGAAATATCACTTACCTGTAATATAAGTAATGCGAATAAAATATTTTAAACTTTGAATTAAAAAGAACTCAGTTAAGATTTGTGTCAATTGACATTCAGTAAGAGCACACGCCAGAGCTTTTAGATTCTGAGCTCACTGTATTCAAAAATCTATTCAAATAATTTAATAATGCAATTAAAACTGAAAACTATCTCAATTCTAATTCTTAGTACTTGTATAATAAAAAATGATTAGCTATTACAGAAATGAGGTAACATTAGTATTGTTTTAATTCCTTTGATTAATAGTATTCTGAATATAAAAAATGATAGAAGACTATTACGATAACTTTTGGGATTTTATTAAATGTATGTGCCTATAAATTTTGATTCTAGACCACCCTTCGCTTTATAGCCACTTTCGCTACTAGTATAATACAAGTGCAGGTAAGGTTGCCAGTTATGTTTAGCTGAGAAAAATATTTAAAGTGGGAGTGATGTCAAATTTTTATTAAAATTTATAAATTATTAAAAACAAGGGAAAGTATACAGTCTATGACTGTTTACAAAGCGCGATCCTGACGTATTTTTCCCATAGTAAAGCATTAGTATCGGTAGTTTTCCGTCGGTAACTTGGCCACTGGTCACTAGACACAGACTTTTGTCGTCATTTTATCGGTTCTCAGGGACACTGATTGTGATTATAAAATCAGTTTTTTGATAGCTATTACCGTTTACGAGATCTATTTGGCAACAGACAGACAGACGAACAGAACAAATCTATAGCACTTTTAAAATTCTCTAAAAACGGAGAAATACCTCAATTCAACAGAAGCAAAGCGGAGAATGGAGACCATTATAAACGGAGTTCTGGCAACAGTATTATAAGGCTATAGTTTACTTTGCACCCACATTGTTGAAACTCGTGCTCATTTTGTATGTGTTCCAAAGAGTATTTGAACTACAGGAATACTATAAAGACTATATATCATAATTATATAATACAATAGGTTAGGTAAATATTATGGCAGGCGGAAGGGATTCATGGGGTATAAATTTAACGTCTTCTATTTTAATATAAAATATAGAACACTTATTACGATTTTTACCAATGTTTTCATTTACATTCAGTGCTTTTTATCACACATAGAAAATTAGCCCGAGTTAGTAAACTAGTATAATAACAAAATATTTTAATTTATATAAACTTAGTTCTTAGAGAGATACTTGTGTTAGCAAAGCAAAGGTGGTCATAGAATCCTAATTTACAGTTTATACAAAAATTGAATTCTTCTGTTCTTTGAAACTGAAATCTTATTGAAATTCTATAAAATACTTGAATTGTTGCTGACACTTAAATTTGAAACACAAAAATTCTATATACTTTTCATTTACAAAAATTGTTTCTTTGATGGGACTTTATTTTAATTGAATGTTGAATGTTATAATTTAATTTATTTGATCGAAAGTCCTGTTTAATACCTTAATCCAATCTGAAGAACGTTTGTGCAAAATGTTGACAGATTGAAAAATGTTTATGAATTAAAATTTAGATTAGAAACTATGGCTTAAAGTGGTCTGAGAAGTGAGATTACTCTTATAAGTTATTTTATAGAATAATTCTAAAAAACAATTCTGAATATCTTTATAGGTCTATGACGAGGCCATTCAACAGTAAAAAGTTAATTTAAATTTAGTGATAGTCTTTCTAAGTGTCTGGATTTGCAGATATGAAGTGCAGCCGAGATTAGAATTGATTTATACATTCAATCAGATTCTAAAGTTAAAGGCTTTTATGTATTATTTGAGGTCCGGTCAGTTCTGGTTTTATTTGTGCGATTCTATAAGATAGCAAATAAAAAGCACTCTATTCTCCTTTGAAATAAATGCCAATTTAAATCCAGTGATTTCAAAACCAAACATAAAAGTATACATTTGTAAATAGTTATCACTTTGAGAGTATTTGAAAAGAACTTGTAAACGACACTATCGCTAATCCATTACGCAATTTAGTTACTTTATGAGACTTGGATTCTAAATACAATAGTTTAAAATCTAAATAAACAATAGACAAGTATCATATGTTTGAATTAACGACAGCAAAAACAAGTTGAGATCAAAATTGTGAAAGTTTTGGTTTAACAAAATTGTTTATGAGTTTAGAAAATAGTATCCATTCACTCAATAATTAGTGACACCATTTGGCAAATTTGGATTTAATTCATTAAAAACTGTTAATCTTGTCTCATACTCTTTTAATTTAAAGTTAAACCTGTATTCCATTTAATTTTCTCAGAATCTTTAGTTTGTTATAACATGAATGTAGTCTTTTCAATATTAATTGTCATTTTTCCAAATCGTGCGGTTAAGCATTAAATTTCTAAGGGAAAGAAGTAATCACTACCCTTACCTGTCATTTATATTATATAATCTCAAGTTACAATTTTTATGCATCGTTATTGGTTAATCAAAAATTTATGGTAAACTTACAATTTATAGAGTTTAAGAAAATATCAAGAGTTTGTATTATATTTGTTTAACACGCAATTATTTATATTCAAAAGTTTTTGTTTCACTAATCAATAAACATTTCCAATCAATACACATATTAATAAAGAATAAATATTAGTTATTTGGAATATATAATAAGATTTTTTATTGAATTAATTTTTGCAGTCAAGTTATTTACATAAACATAAATCAAACTAATTATTTATAGATTATCCCATAGTTTATAATGCTTTTCCCATTAACTATTGTTATCCGAATAACTATTGAGGTTTCAAAGAAAATAACTTTTGCGAAAAAATTAATTCAATAAAAAATCTTATTATATATTCCAAATAACTAATATTTACCCCAAAAACATAATTTAACTCAAAGAATCAAGTGACCAGTGGCCAGAATCTGGTAGAAATAAGAATTTTACAAAGTTTTAACTATGATTTTCTCTACTAATGCTTGCGCGTGAAGAACAATTTACATTATTAAATATCTGGGTTTGTAGTTTTGATAGGGGTTTTCTGGTATATTTGTTTATAACGCGCGTCACAATAGGTCCAACTCTAAGAAACTTTTACACAATATATGTAATTGATTTTTGTATAACTCATTAAATTCATTTATTTCTCTTAAGTCTATGAGAAGTTATTCAAGAATTTATGACTGGATTTATGATTTTGATACAGACTGTATTTAAGTATAGAGTGAAAACACATTTAATAAAATATAACAAAAACGAAAAGCGTAACGCAAAGCACGCGCTCAATAATGCAAAGTCTATTTTGAAGACGATACTAACTTATGAATCACCTATATTTGACTTGAAGCTAGGTTAAGCTCATTGAGCGCTTATAACAATTATCAGTTTATATCAGGTTTATATCATATTGTTTTCAGCGTAATTAATAATATTTTATTGAAAGCTTCTCATTTGGCTCATTTATTTAAAGTTTTAACATACAGTGCAGTCATTCAAACAGTAAACTTCTATTGAAAAATATTGAAATTAAATTATATAAAATTAATTAAATTAATTACATTATTGTAAAAAATGTTAAATGTGAATTAATTATCTGTCATTCAGACCAAATCTGCTATTCTGTATTATTTTAAACGACTTTGATTTTAAGTTCAGAAATTTTGAAAATTTTCTCCAAATTTTCCGAATTTTAGGAGAGCCATGGGTTTGATTAAGACTGTATTAATGAGAAATATTTTTATGATATAGTATTTTTTCTCACATAAAAATAGAATTTCGTCTTATACTAAATTTGATTATAGAAGAAATGTCAGTCAAAATTAGATCGCATTCTATTGGGTAAACTTTTTATAAACTTTTAAACGAAATCTCATGAAATTGTTCATGAAAGCAATTTTTTGTTATATAATTTTTACATTAACAACAAAACAAAAAACAATTTACTTCAAATACAATATTCTCTTGAAAAGAAGGTGATAATCCAGTAATGAAAACATTCTCAAGATTTTCTTTAAGTATTTTTTTCGAAAAAGATCTAATGATTATCTTGTTTTTATATGTATTTAGGAAACGTTGTTTTGTATTTAGAAGAATAAGTATTTAATATTTGATTTATAGTCAGGACTTTAAATATATTAACGTAAATAAAAAGATTACAATTTATTGATTAGAAATTATCTTAAAAACGCATCAAATATGTAAACTATAAATCCTAAAGAACTTTGTAATTCTATCGTTATTTTGTTATTACTCTATAATATATAGAGTAATAACAAAATAACGATAGAATAACAAAGTTCTTTAGGATTTATAGTTTACATATTTGGTAGGTTTATATAGAGTCCACATATTAATAGTATTGATTCAATTATAATTATTATATATGTAGAGACGTTAGTGTAAAGAAGGGTAAGCTATAAAATTGTTTAAGATTTAGACTTACAGTACAATAAGTGAAGACAATAAAGTTTTGAGTTATTCAATTATAGAATTTAATTCATTGTAATGCTATGGAACAAATTTATATCATTACATGACATAAACTGATTAAGGAATCCATTTAAAAGCTGATTCTATCCATTTTAGGCAAATAATAGCTTGTATTCTACTTTAATAATTCAAATTCAAATATTAAAGTCTATTTGAGAATTCCATTAAAAGCGAAATACTTTATTAATAATTCAATTTACTCATACATTTATGTGTGTAAATAAAGTTATTTCTATTTGGAAATATAATTGCAGTCAGTCTTATAGATAATTTATGTAAATTAATACTTCTTATAACTTCTTGATCTAATGTATCATAAGATACAGTGTAATCATTGAATTGTTTAAAATGAAAATTATTTTCCTAACATTCATTCAGAAACTAAAGAAATTAAAAAACTTGTTCACTTGTATGTTAAGCAAAACTTTATCACAAAATAATAATTTTTATGAACATCTATTACAGCAGTATTACAGTAATATTTAATCAATTCTTTTCGATTTTAAGTTAACCTGACTTTCATTCAATAATAGCTACAATTAAGATATCTGTAACTCATTTAAAGTTAAACATTATATTGATTTCCAATAAAAACAGAAATATTGAAATTTAAAGTAATCCTACATATTATAGATTTTATGCGCCAATGGTTGTAAGTTATCTAGAATTATAACACATACGACACAGTACAGTACAGTATAGTATTGATTATTTTAAAAAACTCAGTTTTAAAATGAGATAAAAATAAATTGAATGTCAACAACAGTTTGAATTAATTAAATTAAATCAATTGATATGAAGGCCTAGTTTATTTTAAGGAAACGCTTTCAATAATTGAAATCGACATCCAATAATGGAAATTGCCTGAAATAATTGGGAGTTTAAATATTCTTTTCCTGAAAACAGCAAATATTTAAATAAAAGTTTTTATCATTTGTTTTGTAAGTTATTTATATTCGGAATCAAGTATTCAAATACAAACGCTTTGAGAGGATTGAGAACAAGACAAAGGTAAAGATTTTAATATTTCACATGTTAGTAACAAACCCAAGCATTTGTACAAAACATTTGTTTATAATGAGATTTTATATTAGAATAATTTACGACAAGAAAATTTATTCAACAAATGTGAGGTATTGTTTAAAAAGTACAGCACTTGTATGAAAGCTCATTTGCGATTCTGTTCTCACAACTGCTCACAACCAATAGTAGCTATACTGTGAACTCCACTGAATCTTTATTTGCAAATCTTTATAATAGAAAAGTTTCAATGCTTTTGGCCGTTCTTTTATACTCGTATTTATTATCATATATTATCAGTTCAGTTACAGTAAAAGATCAGATTTTATTATCAGTACACAAAGTTTTATACAACTGTACAAATATATTGTACTGTACTATTCGCCAGAGATATAAATAGAAGATGCAAACTATTGAAATGAATTCAACTCTAAGACAATCCATTAAAACCGAAAATGCACTTCCAGTCAAAGCAGACAATCCATCACCTCATGAATCATGAGTATTAGAATTAACTTTTTATTATATTTAATTATCAATAGAATTTAATAAAATACGTTCATTTATCTTCAATGGATTTCTTTAACATTAAAATGACATTTTACTGAAATGCTGAGCTTCGAGAACCTGCACATTTTTGAATAAATAATTCTAAATTTAGTGACATTCAAACATTGAATACTTAAATTTTAAATTATAAGTTTCCATTGTGACTAAAGCGACAACTCAACTCAACTTGCTGTCGGCGATTTTGGTGAAACGCCTTTATGCTTTATACCTGTAGAAAATTTCGGAGTTTACAATTTTAGACCCAACGGAGACCTAAAGCTTCACTTAAATATTTAATTCAAAATTACTTCACATAAAATCATTGGAAAAAGATTTTTATTGATAACACAAAATATCTATAATACTGAACTGGGGACAAGTATCCAAAAAATTGAGAAGTAGCCTGCGGTCCAAACATTAAAAAATTTCATACTTAATTGTGATTTTAAATGCATTTAATTTAGTTTATTAAGAATGTGTATAATTATTTTTTAAAATCTATTGTCAATGTAAGAATAAATTAAACGATGAATGGAATCCAATTGTGTTTAGAAAATCAATATATGTTGCAATTGCAAAGGTTTATGCAATTAATTTTTAAAATTTAATTAAATTAATCAGAACTATAAGAGAACTGTAAATACAGTACAAAAATCTATAGAGAGCTTGCTTTTAATCTCTGTGTTTACTTCGGTTGCCGGATTTTGCTTGATCGTTCCCTGGACACCACCGAAATAAATATATATTTCTGCTGCAATCATTGAACTCCTTAGAGTTCATCTCTAAAATTAAAAACTTTAATACACTATTGTTTAACGTAATTGATATCTTTGATAAAATATCGTAAAAAATATAGAGAAATCCTGTGTAATCCTAAGTTTCTGTAACTTTGTTTACAGCTCTAAAGTTTTAAAGTTTCAAAAAATTTTACATTTTTGTATAAAAAGAAAACTTTTTAGAAAATTCATAAGTGTTTGAAAATTTTGTTCAACACATGAAACCTGGACTTCTATTGTCCAGATTTTATTCAAAACTTCTGCCTGGAATAAGGGGTTAAAACTTGGACAATCCAGGCCAAACCTGGACGCCTGGCAACCGAAGTGTTTACTGAGTCCACTGAAAGTTAAACTCTTTTTAATAAATAATTTGAATAATGAATTCATTTGAAAATAAGTATTTAAAACTAATTATGCAAAAAATCGATTGACTGAAATACCGGTAATATTTAAAAGTTATTAATAATAAAAAAGAACAAAAACTTGATACTATTGGAAAAAAAGAGAGAAAGTTTTTCAATTGTTTGTTTGTGAAAATATTATTAAGAAAATTTAAAAAATTCAGTGGGCCTTAAGTATTAAATGTAATAAATAGAGAATTGTTTTTTAAATAAATCAATATTTTTATCGGTAACTGATATCTGTTAGAAACTTATAATGTGAACGAATCACATAATAAGCTGATAATAAGGACACTTTTAGCAAAGTCTATAAATTAATATAAATCAGTATTTGGAGGCTTAGTAAATATTTCACATGTGATTAAATATTTTATATTTATTTTAAATATTTCTTTATTTAAAAAAAATTGTCTCATTAAACCGATGAAATTTTGATACCCATTGACTTTTTTGTTTACTTATTTTTGTCTATTCGTTACACACCTCCTTCCTCCAAAATGCAGTTAGATCTTATAAAACTGTCAATTATATTAGCTAATTGTTGATTTCACTTTAATATATAATTCCGTAAATTTTATTATAATTTCTATTTTATAGGAAATTGCAATATTCCTTATCTTAAAAATAGTGATATAATAATGTATTCTTTAGGTTTAAGTTTGAAAATTATAATTAAATATATTTAAATATTTGACTCTTTTTAAATCAATATTATATTGAATATTGAGCACCTTATGAATCCATATTAACAATTCTCTAGCAATAAACTTTTAAATTAATTTTAAATTATTCAAAAATATATATTTAATTAAATTTGTTATTAGGGGTTGGAATATGAGAATTATTGAAAAAATAATTCTCGAAAAATAGACGAAAACCTTTGATTAAAGTGACCCAATCAAAGCTTGATTGTTTTTGTCCAGGGAGGGTTCGCTTTTGGAAAACGATCAAAAGGAGAAGGGGTCAAATTCACATGTTTTATAGAAAAACATTAAAGCAATTTTGCGCTCAATTTTTTAAAAATTATTTCAATAAATAACATTTTCTTTTTCATAAAAATCAAAAAATATAAGTATCAAATATTTTATACGAAGGTATAAATTTGTATTTCTCAAAATCTAGTAGGGCTCCAATCTTGCTCTTCCACCTTGGCGAGTATTGTTATCTTATTCACAGGTTTATTGCGATCATTAAGCATTTTGAAAACATGCATATCTCCTGCTAATGTGAACCTACATGTGTTCAACATTTCCAATCTTCTAGAAAATAGACTTTCAAATTATTACTCAGTAATAATCGTAAGCTTTTTGATGACATTATACGATATTACACTGTAATTCACAATTTATTACAGGATTTAATAATTTGATGCAATATAAAGAGAACATAGAATTTATAGCATAATATTTTTTGTTGAAAATCAACAATCTATCATTTTTTATGGCAATCAAACTTTGTTTAAGTGACAGGATGTGTCTGGTTTTAGCCCAACTTTTATTTTTATTATTTTCTTTTTATTACTTAATAATTGAATTGCAGAAATCACTGAATTTTCAATTCAATAGATCTAAAAATTCATTTTCATTAACATCAAATGCTTTTGCTTCTCAGAATTTATATTTATTGATAAATAAAGATCAAAAATCATGAAATAAAGCATTTGCTTCAAAAAAAAGTCAACTGGATATTACGTTTTAGAGATAATTACTTTTTGTGCATTAATGAGGTTTTGCAGAACATTGCGAGATAATAAAAATGTATTATAGCCTGTGATGCTCAACGCTCGAGCGTTTGGCGCTTGGTGGGGAGCGCGAGCATCGAGCGTTTAGATTTTGCCGAGCGCGAGCGCGCTCGCACAGCGCCAATTCTTAATACATAATATTTTATACATTATAATGTTTTTAATGTAAAAAGCCTTCAATTTTTAAAAAATGTTGATTTTTGTATATAATAATGATTGCTACCACCTTTTGTCCCCAAAGTTGTAAAAACCACTTCCTTACATAGAAATGGTATATGCATTTATTGAAATAACATTGTGTGTATAGTAAGTAAGTGATCACTTTTAAGGATCAGTTGTACCTTTAAAAATAGTAAAGTCGTCCCTAACACACAATGTTATTTCAATCAAAGCATATGCCAGTTCTATGTAAGTATCTTCTACAACATTGGGGACAAAAGTTGTTAGCAATCATCATTTTATAAACCATACATAGTTATCAATTAATCTGTTTTATAGAATATAGACACAGAATCGTCACATTTTATAGCTTATACATAATATAGAAAATAAAAAATATTCTTTGTAAAAGCTTGTGAATTGAATATAGCAGGAATATAGTGTATTCCATCAGCTATTATTATTAGGTTACAACATTTAATTAAGTCTAAGCATTAACATTTAGGGCCAGCTTAAAAATGAAAGGATGGCAAACAATATTTTTAGCTCATGTTGTGTAACAATGGGAGTTTATTTTGATGATATTTTTCCATAATGCAGTAAATTTGTTGAAAATACCTCAAATTCTGGACAGTACAGCTTAAATCTGGAAGTGTAGTCACCCTAAGTAACATATTGAAAGAATGTATATTGAGCACAGATAAAATTATAACTCAAATAAAATTAACAAAATTCATGTAAAATCTTTGAACTTAAGAACTTGGTCCTCAGCGCTCGATCGATTAAAAAACCGAGTGCCGAGCGTGTGCATGCTTTTCTACACTATTAATGTTTTCAATCGAAGATTTATTTTAACATTAAATATTCTTCATTCTAAAGGATATTTTTTTCTCTTTAGATACAAGTAATCAACATTTAAATAGTTATTTTAGATTTAAAATACAATTTGTGACTTATTTTTAATTAACTGAGAAAAGAGATATTAACTTAAAAGAAGAGAATAGGTAGGCTTGAATTGAATCGATATACTTCAAATTGCTTGAGATGTCTGCCACTAACAATAAGGGCTCACTATTCTTACATTTGTATGAGTTATCACATATAAATCACTTTTGACTGGTATTGTGTCATTTTTTAAAAGTTATAATATTCATAACTCAATGGTGTGTTGACTGAAGAAAACCAATATCAAAAGGAGCCGGAGATACATGATATACAAAAATGTCTGATTTTGGTAAAGGTTAATCGAACTTTTATTAAAATTCTAAACTAATCCCCAACAATCCACATATCTGTTAAATATACATAAGTCTGTATAAGTAATTATTTTAGATTATTATTACATGAATGCCTCATATTTATCATACACATTATGCATCGTTAATTTGCTTGGCTCGAAGTAAATTAAATTTGTAAACAAAGCCTATTGAGTTCTTTGATTGAACACTTTTGGATCTTATACTTATAAGTTGGACAAAATTTAAATATCTTTTAAAAAAGTAAAGTTAAAGCCCTTTTGGAAAAGCAGCTTAAGCTCGATTTCAAGACACTTTCAAATGAAGAAAGAAATGGAGTTTAATATGGATTGAAGTTTGACTTTATCATTAACCCATTTCTATATTAAAATACTTGAGAACGTAAATGAGACGGATTGGGCAGAGTTTGCTTTAAGTGTTCCATAGTTGAATTCAATTTATTTATTTATTTGAATTCAGATTTTAATTTATAAAATTTTGAACTATTCTAGACTCTCAATTTGTTGATCTCTAGTTAGAAATTCCTTAAATAAATTCAGTGGTTGTTACACTTTTTCCCTGAGTTTTGAGTTATAAGTGAAATTTTTAGTTGACCCGCACATATTTTGTAAAAGTAAAATTTCTCTGTTTTAAATTTAATCTATAATTTTGTTTTCCCCTTTTGACAATAGTCTCGGGCACCACCATTTGAGAAGCGCATTCTATATTAAATAAATTTTATAAATATTAAAAATAGCTTAACAAATATATACAATAAAATACACTTTAATATAATTTTTATTGACTAAAATGCCATCACTATAACAACTTATTAAATTCGGTCGGATTGAGCTCAATCTTGTTAGTACTGTATGTTTGCATTTATCCGCTAATAATATCGAATTATAAATAAATACCACTCTTGAGATTATATAAATAAATGCCTTCCCTTTTACCAAACATTGGATCGACATAGTGTAGCATAAGATAATAAAAATGCAATAACAATGTTCACCTATAAAACTTTTTTATTGAATGACTTAACGAGAATGCAATTTCTCAATGAACTGCACTTTCTATTATTTAAAGACATAATAAAAATAGAGTCTGTGTTTGAAAACAGCATATGGTTTTGACTCAATAAGACAAAAGGCTTCAAATCAAAGCTTTGAAGTTATAACAAACAGTAGGGTTCAATCTGTTAAAACTAGTGTTCGGTATCGAGTCGATTGAGAATTTACTTGAGGAGTCAAGTTTCCAAATTTTGATTTAAAATGCATTAAAACAAATGCATACTTTAGTATTAGAGATTTAAATTTGAGGAAACTCATCACTTATTTGTAGCCTAATTAAGTTATCATTCAATGTCTAGTAAATCATTGAAAACCAAAACTAATTATATATTCGATATATTAAAGATTCTGTTTCATCTCAAAGAATATTCTCTAAAGCTTGTAATTTCATTGCAAAATAGTGCACACATTTAAAGCCTCACTTTGTCGGTAAACTTGTGCTGTTAAATAAAAATTATGGGCAATCCGATAATTAATTGTATGGATTTGTATTCATTAAAATTCTTATAAATTCTTAATTTTATAATTAACAATAAATTTTTTGAAAGTCAGATTATGTTTTCAATGTTAATTGAATTTGGAGAAAAGTCGAGACTCGAGTCGATGCTATAATTTTTCGATACTTGAGAAGTTCATTTCTCGAAAACACGGAACCCTAGTTAAAACTGAACTGATATGTAATAAGAAAAATATAAATATTAAACTTGATAATTATTTTTCAATTATTATAAAATGTTTTTAAATATTCACTACATTACAGTAATACAAATTGTATTATACAATAGCTATTATATCTGTAGTTTAGGAGTAACTGTTATAGTCTTTGGAGAATTGTTTTCAACAAACCGGTAGTAAGCGATACAAAATTTGAATTTTCATTAATATGAAATCAGAAAAAAATGAATTAAACAATTTTTGAGGCTTTTGAGAGACACTTAAAGGCAGACCAAACATCAAGTTTAAAGCCAGTATTCGATACACAGCAAAATTTGTTTTAAGTGGTCTCAGAAATTCGTGTAACATAATAATGAACACTAAATTTTCTTAATTCGTGACTGTTAGCTATTTTTGTTGACAACTGCTATTTATATGCTTTTACATTGACTATTGGGCTGTCTTTTACTCAATTGTCTTTAACGTTGAAATAATGAAGCTATTTTTTGTGAGCTATATATTTAAATAGAATAATTATGTTTTCAAAAGAATGATGAAATCTCATGGAATTATAAAGTTTTCTGTTTGAAAAGTGCTCTTAAATCCCTGGACAGATTAAAACCTACATTATAAGAATATTTAATCACTTAACTCAAGCAACTCGTGTGTAAAAATCATAGACTAATTAGCAGTTAATAGATAAAAATAGAAAATTATATGCAACAAAAGTTAAATTCACTTTTATTGTCTTTTATTCTTATATAGATTCCAATTTGTCATTCAAATCGGTAGAATATAATCAGCTTTAGAGTAAAACAAATAAAATCGATTAAAATTATTATTAAAATCAAAGTGAGGATAACAATGAATGATGGATTGGAAGCAGCTAATGATAAAGTGTCATCCAGTCTACGAAACGATATAAACTTATTTTCCTCATCAAGTGAAGATCTACCTGAGGAAGGCTTGAATATGAATGTGTCCCAAATATGTAACATAACTCTTAGTTTGAGTCAAATTGGAAATGAGAACTCGATGTGCAACAAATCGTTTTCATTTTACTCAAACGATATTTCAGACATAGAAGTGATGGAAAGAACACTGAGTATTGTGGTCCCAATTCTATTTGGTATTATAGTAATAGTAGGCCTATTCGGAAATGCTTTAGTGGTAATAGTGGTCATGTGTAATCCACAAATGCGATCGACAACAAACTTGCTTATCATTAATTTAGCGATTGCTGATCTTCTTTTTATTGTTTTCTGTGTCCCTTTTACTGCTTGGGATTACGCCTTTCCTTTCTGGCCATTTGGAAATGTCTGGTGTAAAATTGTTCAATATTTAATTGTTGTCTGTGCGTACGCCAGCATATATACGGTAAGCAATTTCTTCATTAACTTATTACAATTTCTACCAATAATTAACTACACGTTTCTATGTTTTACTGTCAACTCATTTTTCACACTTTTGCTTTTATTATAATTAATCTTAACATTAATGTAGAGCTATGTTATATTACTTAAGTATTTAGTTTTCAAACATTCATCGTTTGGAAATTCATTTTTTATACAGTTGGTGTTAATGTCTTTGGACAGATATTTAGCTGTTGCGCACCCAATCCAATCGATGTCAATAAGAACAGAAAGGAATGCTTATTTAGCCATATTTTTTACATGGATAACGATTTTTTTGGCTTGTATTCCAGCGCTGATAACTCATGATGTCATTACATTTAAAGACTCTGAAGTCTCAGTTTGTTTATTTCTAGTAGAAGATTATAATCAATCTCTGTACCAAATTTGCTTTTTCCTCTCGTCTTATGTCATACCCATTTTCATTATATTGATATTATATGTTCTTATGCTAAAACGTCTGTGGTTTGGAGTGGTTCCCGGCGGACATATGAGCGCTGAAAGTGTGCGCTCCAAGAAAAGAGTCACTCGAATGGTTGTTGTGGTCGTTATTATATTTGCGGTCTGTTGGTGTCCAATACAAGTAGTTCTAGTGCTCAAAAGTTTTGGTCAATACAAAATTGATACTAAAACACTGATAATACAGATCGCGGGAAATATTTTGGGTTAGTTATAGACAAATATATTATTATTTAATAATTTAATTGCAATTTTAGAAAATGAACAGTTTATCAAATTAGTTCACTTTTATATCCATAACTATTATAAAAGTACAGTGAAGCCTCTAGAGTTGATCACCTCTATTAGTTGATCACTATATTGGTGTCTATTGCGAATCCCATAGGGTTAACATTAAGCAAATTAAAACCTCTAAAAGTTGATCACAAAGTTGGTGTCTAATGAGTGATCAACTTAGAGAGGTTCACTGTATTGTTAAAGTTATAAACAATTCTAACGAGAGTTACTTTTTATATTAATTTAAAAGAAATATAAAATACACTTTTGCTTTTTAAATATAAGACAAAAAAGTCTTAATCTCAAAGTTTGTCTTATATTTATAGACTAACTCTTTTCACTGACTAAAGTTACGACTCAACAAAATATTATTTCTGCATTAAAATGATTCCAAAAGAAACCCAAATTAATTCAGGTTTCACTTGTTTTTCTTCTTCAAAAAGGATTAAAGTTAGGATTTCTTCAAATGTATTTATAATTGAAGTCATAGCAAAAAACTAATGATTACTTCCAAATTTCGAAATGTTCTTAAACTTATTGAGGAAGAAAATATTTTTTCTACGTCTTAATCTCTTATAGTGTACTTTCCATGTTTTCAAATTACTCAAAACAGCATATTCGGGTATTATAGACACACAGCGAACAATAGGATTACTAACAAAGAGAAAAATTTATAGTTTTCATCTTTATTTATAAATAAAGTTGAAACATATTTTAGAGCAAAATATTCTCCATATATAATAATAAAAACAAATGTTTTAAATTTTTACTCGTCTTTGGACATATGAACATAGCTTTAACATAGCTTATTAACATATATATTCGATTATGAATTCGATAATTTAAATTCTGAGACATCATTTCCTCAGAAAAATTTACACTTCCTTTTAAAATACATTTAGTTGAGACTCTTTGATCACTTTTATATTAAAGCACTTCATAGCTGGCCATTCACTTCTCTCTTAAATATATGTTCTAAAGTACTATTCGATCTCATAATCTAACTCTATGATTTGGATGTTTGATTCTTTACTCTCTTCCACAATAAGTGGGCTCAACAAAATTGATATTCAGAACTCAGTGGGTAGAGACTGAACAACTGTTACATTGAATAATAAGGTTATTGGGAAAGAAATCAGTGGCAAAATTTTTTTAGCAATAGTTTATTACAAGACTGACATAACTTTTTGTGAATTCACTTAAAAGATAAATCAAAGTATAGAAAGAAGTCTACTTTAAAATGTTAGAAGAGTACAATACAAAGTACTCAAAACCGATAATATTTTATACATAAGATTTATCAAAATTAGATTTAATAGCATTTTGGCCATAAAGAAGCCGAACGTTTTTAACTTTTGATTTATTTAGCGAACACGTTCTCTTCTTTATAAAAATAAATATTAATCAAACAAATATTTTATTTGAATTACAACAGAACAATGATTGATATGACTAACTAATTAAATAGATGATTTTTAAATCAATTTTATTTGAAAAAAGAAGTAAAACTGCTCAAAATGATGGGTATTAAGCTTTATATCAATAAAGGATTTGAGCATTTTTCTACAAATTACTTTTTTCTATTCCCTTCAATTTGAGAAAGTTAAGGATGTCTTATTTTTTCTATTATAGAGATGTCAACTTATAATATATAAATTTATATTATTCAGGTTTACTTCAAAACTATATTTTACTGTCAAGTAGACTTATCATCAGAGCCTATATTTTTCGGAATTTGATTCCTCACAATTTCGGCCGTCACTTCTCACTTAAAATAGAAATCCGAATATTTTTTGGAAGTAAAATTCAAAATTTATTCAACAAAGGATAAATATTACAAGTTTTTGACAATCAATTTTGATTGAAGTTCAAGAAATCGTTAAAACAATTAACATTTAAGCGTTTACTTGTTGTTTTAATCATGTTTTGCCTTTATCTGAAAGCAGACAACGACAAGTTTGAAAGCTCCAGTCATTTCCAGTACGAAATCATTTTAAGCGCAAAAGTAATTTTTAAGAATAATTTTTTAACAATTATTAAAAAGATTTTTTCAGCGAAAACAATGGTAGTGAGAAAACTTGTCATTTTTCTATGAGAAATACGTTTTCGAGCGTAAATTTTTTAAACTTTCGTATCTAATTTTTAAATAATCGTTAATTTTTAAATTCCTAAATTTTTAAAAAAATAATATGAAATATTTGGGACCAAGGTATACATTTTCATGTTCATAAAATTGAGAGATTTTTCGGGAAAACTTCGGATCTCCCAAAAAATACTCAATTTTAGTATTTTTCGGAACATACTGTAGTCTTATTTTGCACTTTATTTGATCATCAAAAACCATTTTACATTTTACGAAAGATTGAAGTAATAGAAATTGAATTCGTGATTCCTAAAAAATAAAGACTCTGGTTAACATAAATTTCATTTATACATTCAAAAATTTTGAAACTATATCTATTTTAGACGTTTTGCACTTCAATCATCTCAAATACAATAACACGAATCAAATGCAATTTAAGTTTTATATCAAATAGTCATCCAATAGGATTCTTTATTGAAATTATTTTGAAAAATGAATTTTTTATTATTTAATGATAGACTTATTTGCTGAACATTTCTATCATCTTATCAAATAGCAGATAAAATGTTTGTCATTAAATCTTGTTCTTACTCAGATGTGATATATTTGCTTTCAAAAACATAAATATTTAAAAAAATAGAAAAAAGCTGCAAAACCTTGAGTATAAATTGATGATATATTACAATACATTACAATACTTCAACTTTGAAAAAATGTGAAATTCACATAAAATTATTATAGTCTTAGTTTCTGTGGCAATAGATCTTCTGAAGCAAAGTAATATTTATACCTTTAATTTCTTTTTTTAGCTTATATGAACAGCTGTGTGAACCCTATACTGTAAGTTTTTTGGTACAAGACTAATAATTAATGTGTAGAAAAAGTTAATAATAACATAAAACTTTTCTTATAATGATGTTTAGTTACGCATTTCTATCCGAAAATTTTCGAAAAGCTTTCCACAAAGTAATCGTATGCAACTCGTATGCCAGACGATCATTACAAGCAAGAAATGAGAGAGCAGATAGAGAACAGACTACACTCGCAACTCATTGTAACATTAAGACCACCAAAATGGCCAACGGAGATGTCTAAAAATGAATCCCAATTCCTATACATTCACTGATCACTGTAAGAGCGCATAAATAACAGTTTTCCGTCCAGTGATAACCGCAAACACTTAAACTAAAAATTATTATCTGAGAAGAGCTAAAGGTATTGCGAGTTTGTGTTTAAATTGTGGGACTGACAAGAAATGAGTGCCAAACAAATCTTTTTAATTAACTAAATTCTCACAATGAAAGCTCATTTGAATAATGTTCTACTATTAATGCTTTTTATTTCGCTGTTCATTAGTTAATGACTGCTTTTCAGTGCAAAACCGAATTACAGGGAATAAGAACTTATCTCAATATTGATTAATTTTGTGAATTTAATCATATTTTATATAATAATCAATTATTTTAAAAACAAATACTTCATTATTAAATATTAGTATAAATCAATGTATTTAAATGTTAATGTTTTTATGGCGTACGCCAAATATGTTTTAAATTTATAATTCAATTATAAAACTATATGTACTACACAGCGCTGTGCAGCAGCGGTAAATCAAATTCTGTTTCATCTCATTAGTAATAAATTATTACTAATAATTGATAAGAATGCACGATCTGTACAATGAGTTTCAAAACCTAGGACTTCAGTTTTTCGTAAATTATTGCGACTAAAAATTAATCGATTTTTATCAAAATTTTTGAGTTTACTTCATTTGCCATCGTCATCCTCACCAATCACCTCACCTTATCATTAATCGGTGGAAAAGTTAAATTTCCTCAGAATAATCTGTAAAATTGTAAAATTCTTTTATGAGATAAAGTTATAATGAATGAAATTAATTGTATAAAAGCCGAAACTCATAATATTTATATGAAATATCATTTGAAGAATTGAAAGAGCTTTTCAAAATTTTCAATAAGAACCCGTATCAATTCGAGCGAGAAATAGGTAAGCTATACTTGAATCAATTTTCTTAATTTTCAGTTTGACCTCTTGTAGATTGAAGGTTAAGTTAATCAAAAATACGTGTACAGTATCTAGTCGTTTTTAGATCATTTTCATTCCTAATCACCAGTTTTGTAACCATGCTATCGATTAATGAAAAGGCGACAGTTTAAGTAACTTGGCAAAGATGTTTGTTGAAAAATTAAGCATGCTCACAAAAATTTTCATCAAATTGGTTCTTAGTCGTAGTAATTTACCAATAGGTTATCTAATGGAATAGGTATGGAATACATTTAATAACTTTTTAAAATCTTGATCTCGAGGGGAGACTGGCGCAATGCGCTATGGCTTCGACTCTTAATCGATGGTCGTGAGTTCGAACCCCAAACGCTGCTGTTTTCTGTGCTATATTCCGGCCACATATTTAGTATTTTTTTAACAACCCTATGGCCCGACGCGTTTGCCCACACGCCGACACGGTGTTATCCCTGTAAAAATCTCACTGGTTTTTAACATGGGCTTCAGTGAAATCTCCTCTCATTAGGGAGTTGGCTGATGAAAACGTTTTAAAATATTGAATTCTAAACATTTTGCTTATATTCTTATCAATTATTATTAATGAGATGAAATGAACCCCATATACCACTGCTGAGCAGTCAGATCTCATTCGTTTTACTAAATCAAGTTTTGAGATAATTTTTCTCGAAATGCACTCATTCATTGATTATGTATGTGTTTCACTGAGATTAATGTGACATTCTTTGAGAATTCTTAACAACAAAATTATTCTTTAACTTTTGATTAGATATTGTAATACAAAAGTGTAATACTATAAAATCATTTAAAATTTCATAAAAATTTCAATAATCTTGTTCTTAAATGATATGATATCGAGAACGTATTATAAAAATGTGAAGAAATACTCTGTAAATTTTTTAACTTGTAAATGAGTTTTAAACAATGTTAGAGATCAATATTGTGAAATACTGTATAATTACTATTTAAGTTTGATTTTAAGAAATTGAAATTTTATTTGAAAATATTATAATTAAACTATAAATTGAAATCTGGATGAATTTAAATAAAGTTTATGTGCTTTAATATAATTCTAACGTAATTAAAAACATAGATAATCCAACGTTTTTAAGTTTGTTTTTACTGAAATGCAACAATAGTTCAATTTGATTTGGATAGTTGTGTGTGTGTGTCACACATTCCTGAGTTAGCCAAACTTTAGGAGAGATCCGCCTACGAAAATCTTCAAATCCTGGCAAACACTGCTTTATGTCACAGTTCCGTAAAAAAACTTAAAACGTGGGCCAAGTGTTGGTCAAGAGAAGGCATTTATATATATATGAATATATATATATAAAACATTGTTTTGAAGCATAGTATGAGTTGATTTTTCTTTTGAAGCTTTATATTCTATCAGTAAAAATAGTAGCTGACTGATTATAAAAATACGCCCCATGGTGTAGACTAATAACAATATATAAAGTTCTGTATTTCATTAATTTACTGTATGGTAAATAAAATTAATAAAGATTTAAATTAAGGGACGTTAACGAGTTTTTTTCAAAAGCAGTGGCGAAACTAGCATAGGGGCAGGGTGGGCATATGCACACCCAACTCAAATTAAAAGTTAGTTAATTTCATATAAAGCTTATTGTATTATATTTTTTGAGCTTGAATTACATGAAATTATTGAAATAAAGGTTTTTATGTTTCTACAAACTGTAAAACATACTACAATTCACTAAAGAAATACAATGTGTTAAGAAGTTTTGTTATGTTTGTGCCCCCCCCCCCAGTCAAAATTTTCTGGTTTCGCTACTGTTCAAAAGTGTGGTGTACAAAAGTGTATGTTGTTATGTGGAGTTTTAATGAAGGCTGTTGTATGGTGAAAGAGACTTATTTGATGATAATAAATTTGGATCCCTTTCGTGCTATTAAGACTAAACTATAGTCAGAAAATATTTGAAAAATAATTAATTTTTTCAAATCAAATGAGTTCACTTTAATTTGATTTGATCCTTGATTTTTAGTATTTGCGAAACAGTACTCAACTGAAAGACCTAACTTTGTAAAAACTGAACTTAACTATCAAAAGTTTAATAAAGTTTGAAAGCCTCATTTTAATCTACGGTATATAAAATGCTTTGTAAATAAAATCAAAGTTCTCCAACTTTTATTCAATTCCTATTGAATCTTTCTCAAATAATTAGAATTAGCATATCAATTTTTTTATAATTAAATTATTTTAAGAGATAAAGTATAAATCTATATCTAATTCTGTTATTATTTCTAAAAATGGCTTATTTTCGAAACAATGAATTAGCTCATTAAATAATTTCTACTCAAAATAAATTCAATAAAAATAAAGCAGAAAATTCTTATAATTATTCTATATTTGCTTATAAATTAATAGGTTTCCCAAAACAGATTAAATTAAAATAAATAATCAAAAATTGTTTTATCTGTGAATCAGTCGTCAATAAGCTACAAAATATTATTTTAATGAAACTCAACGAAAGCAAACTCAATTTTGAAAATAAATGCATTTGAACAATTTAAAATTTGAGATTTTGCTAATAGATGTTGTCTCAAGTCTTGATTAAATGTTAATACATTTTCTGAATCTGATTGTCATAAATTAAATAGCAGTTATACCTCTAAAAGAAATTACTTCAAATGCTTATGCTATGCCTCAATTTACATGTATTAACGCATTACTTAATTATAAATTATTTTGTAATTATAATATATTCTAAAGTGAAAAGGAAGACCAAACTATTATTTTATTTATGTTGAAACTATAACTTAGAGTAGTCATAAAACGAGATCTTGTGTCGCGAAAAATCTAAGTCTATTGAAAGAAATTTTTCGCTACAAATAAATCAATTATTACAAATCTAAACGATTGATCGATATTCATATAATCCAAAGGTTCAGTAACTTTTAGTATAAGGGAAGGAGAAGATAAAGGGTTGCTCAAATCCGTGAGACGAGACGAGATTCAAATTTTGTGAAAATATGAGACAATATTGTATTGAACTACACGAGAGTGCGATTTATAAAATCTCAAATGTGATCTTATGTTTATGATGTTTATTAAGCTTAAGCTTTTCTTTAAGATGAGGGCTGTGTCACTAACTTATCGCATGCTAGGACTATACTTGCACAAGGCATAGGGTTGCCTAGGGGTTGATCCCCCCTCCCCACGCAGAAAATTTTGAAAGTTAAAAAAATTATAATTTTTGGCGGGAAACGCATTTTTTGGAGGGAAAGCCCTTTTTGAAAAAAATTATCCCAGAAAACCGCAGAGTTTTGACCCCCACCCTCAGATTTTCAAGAAATTGTGAAATAAACACACCAAAGATGCAGACCGTGTGCAGGTATGGCTGGACTATTGTATCTTCAATAAGTCACAAACTTTTTGCAATAAACAGTTAACTTATTAATTAAAAGTGATTTTACTACCTGTAGTATTAAAAGTCCTAATACAGGTGCAGTACTGTATGTAACATTATATCTATAGATTTTCTTTTGTTCAACAATACGATTTCAAAATATTAATTATTCTAAATTTAGACACATTTTTGTTATTTCGTGAATAACTTATAAATATAATCACTTATATGGGATCCTAAATGAATAGATTCATTCACTTGGAATTCATAGAATTATTTTTCCAAAACATTCATTCTTAAGTTGAAAAAAACTGCAAAGAATGCAATCGATTTGATTGCATTGCAGTCTCAGACTCAGACTATCAAAAACTGGAATTTCATTAATCTGAGGTTTGATTTATTATGTCTTATAAGAGTTCTTAAACTTTAGAATAAAGTCATTCAATCCATTGAATCAATGAAAATATTTCTATATTTGATCACGAAAGTGAAAATATTGAAGATCACTTCTTATTCTAGATTTAGACTGAAAATTACAAATTGTATTTCACATTTTTTTACAACTAATTTCTATTTATTTACCTGTTTTTTATAATTATTTAAAAAGTTATCTTAATTATGAAAATATTGAATTAATCATAAAATCATTCAATTATCTTAATTGTAAAAATTGTGAAAATCACACCAAGAAAATTATAATTTGTATTAAAATTATTATAGAAGTTAAGGTTAAAATCTACATCAGTTTCAACATTCATTTAATATTTTTTGTAGAACCAATTTAATTATTTTCGAGTATTCTGATCGTAAGAATTATAAACTTAATTAATTCTGAGTTCATTGATGTTATCCGAGAAAACTTATTGGTATTTATCGAATCCAGAATTTCTTCATAATATCTTCGTTTTAATTTTCGCGATTGAGTGCAATATTTTTTCATGTTTATCAATTAATGAGAACTCATTATTCATTTAATTGATGACAACTTAATTTAAAATATTAACTGTTATACACATTTAATATAGAATGAGATATTTAGCACATCTCATTATAATGTATTGAAAGAATGGTTGGCAACACTAGTGGCCAAAAACTCGAGGGGAATTAGCTCTCAAAGTTTGCTTTTAGTTCGAATAAATTAATAGATTTACTTATGAAGAGATCAGTTTGATTTCATAGTTAATAAAATAGGGAATTAAACAAAAATATATTGAGTGAAGAGTAGCAGAAATAATTATATTTGTGGTTACCTTCAAAAGAAAATCATTAAACTTATCGATGATTTGAGGCTTTTTCAAAATTTATAAAACTTGAAGAGTTTGTTCGACAAAAAAACATATTTTTTATGGAACAAAATGATTTATCGATTGTAACCTATTAAGCAAAACACATAATAATATTATGATACTGTTAGGCAATCCATTACAAATGTAACCACAAATGATTCTTTTTAACATTAATGCAAGAATATATAAGAAGTTGACACTGATAGCTATTGTGAGTTTTTAGACACCATAATCTTCCACTTTATATTGCATATTAAAGTTGTAATTCAATTACAATTACGGATCAGTAATATGTGCAAACTTTTTCGTTTTATAAATTTTAAGTTTCCGCTTTTCGAAACATTTAATTCAATTTGTATAACTCTACAACTCTGTAAACCTATATTCTCAAATTAACTAAATGAAGCAGTTTCTCATTTGAAAAGAGGTCAAAGTTTTTGTCGAGAAATTATTTAAAATAGTATTTGTTTATAGATTATAGCCGAAAGTATTAAGTAGAAAAGTGGTTCAAACAAATCAATCAAAAAGATACTGTAATTTGGAAAATTAAGAATCAATTAATACAATAATCAATCATTCATTTACTTTTATTATTTTAGCCAAAATTAAACTCATAATTTGCTGAATTATAATTAAATTTCGAATTTACGTTACAAACTGTGTCCAAATTATTGTAAATCAACTAAGATTTAGAGTAGGTTTAGAATAAAACTATAGTTCACGCCAGAGTACATCAAGCACGAAACCTCCAGTAGGTGAGCTTTCTAAAAATTCTGAAAATCTAATAGAGGATAAAACTTCTGGACTTTCTGAGACAATTTTTGTGTAAAATTATTTTTCTAGCCACACATTTTTTAAGTTTTTAGTCAAATATATTGGGAATGCGTAACTTCATAAGTTTATAAAAAAAACTTTTTATGAAAAGCGTTTTCTTGTCAAAATTTTAAAATTTATTTTTGCAATTTATTTAACACATTTTTTCGAAAAACAACATCAAAAAACAATTATTTCAGATTTTTTTTATAAAACTTGAAAAAATTAAAGGGGGCCAAGGTATATAATTGCAAATTCTCAAAATCTAGGGGATGTATCTGCACACCCTACTTACAATCAAAACCTACCCACCCTTTATCAAAACGCGAGACTCAATTCTCGATTGAAAATTTTCGAGATGATTGTCGGCTGAGATTTCCTCTCAAATTGTTGAAGTCTCAAGTTTTCAATTGAGTCAAAATGATTTAATCATTTGAGTAATTTTAAAGTAAAAGTAAAATAAAATGTAATATCTGATACGCAACCTTAGCAGTCATGTAGGCGTAACAGGAGATAAAAAGACTTGAACGTGTAATTTGCTGTAAAAGCAAACATAAAGCTAAAAATTAAGATTTAAAATGCGATTAAATATTTTCCAATCATTCTTCGAGTGGGAGCAATGCATCGCTTCGAATATAATTCTCTTACAAGTTAATAACATCTACTCAAGTAGCAGCTGTCCGATAGACTGTTTAACTGATCCTAAATAAGTTATCACTCAAAAATATCATTAACATTTTTATTTTAATACAGTCATTGGTATTACGATAATTTATAATAAAGCTTATCTATATATAGCATTATCCAAGTCTTAGTAGTTTAAAAATTCTAAAAGTATTTCAAATAAAGAGAATTCTACTTCTTTTAAATAAAAAGCAATTTCTATTCAAAAAAGTGATATAAGGGTGAAATCTTGCTTGACTAATATGAAACCTGTCTCTTTACAGGAATATGTTCACCAAAATAGAGCTTAAGTACGAAATGAGTTGTAAATCATTTTTAAAAATGTAATAAAACTTAAAAGATTTAATAATAACTTAATGTACAGGTACTTAATATGATATTATAAGTACTACGTTTTGCTGAATTTGCGAATTAAAAAATAATATAAAAATTTAATATTTTAAAAAGAAAATTTGAGTTTTGGCATTTAGTTTTAGATATCAATTTCTCAAGTACTAGCCAAACAAGCTTTAGTTCTCATTTTAAGTTAATCCCTTACATCCCTCCATCAAAGACACAACAAATTTAGGATAAAAATCTTTATATCCACTCACGGATACTCACAATCACTGCATTCCAATATAATTGTGGTAATATTTTTAGCTCAAACTATACTTATCAGAGATTAATTCGAAACACGAGGTTCTGCAACTGAAATCATAATGAATTAGTCAAATCAAAAACAGGGAATCAAATATTGAAGTTATCTAATTATTGTGAAAACACAAAACACCAACATAATGAAAAAATTTAGAGTTTTGCTTCTCTTCATTAGAATTTCTATTCGACTGGTATTGGATTTTTAGCTATTTTTTAGTTTAATTTTTAAAATTATTTCTCATTACTGTGGTGCGCTTCGAAAATTTTAGCTCCAGCCGTATTTTGGTCTGTCATGTTTTAGACAATCAACTAGAAAGCACTGTTTCAATTTTAAAAGGAGTCTATTTATCAATAATTTGTAATTAATAACTATAAGCTGCAAAAATTATTTATCTAAAGGGAGATATGTTGTGCATAAAATTCAATTAATATAAATTCTTAAGACCAAATCTTTTAAATGCTCTATAAATAGCTTCAGTTACCTTATTCTTGAATGAAATAAAATTTAATTATAATTAACTATTACTGTATTGAAGTAATGAAACTTATGTTAATTAATGGAATTTAACTGAGAAAAAGTGAAAATTAAAACTAAAACTTGTTTTATTACATAAAATAAGACGATATAAGTATACGTTAATAAAAAAACGAAAAGACTAACGTCGTATAGACTAAATTCTAGTCACCTACTAATCTATAGAAAGTGCATTTGAGCATTAGTCGAAGTAATTTATCGAACTCACGAGTCTGTTGTTTGAATCATTTCTGACTTTTGTTATAAATCCATTAAAGACAAGACATTATAGAACATATTGCAAACTTATTAATAGTTTAAAGACTGGAATCTGCAGTCTTTTTAGTGAAAAATAAACTTTTACATTGAAAACTACTCTTCTTTGTATTTGTTATCAATTGACAAAAGTTTGAGAATCTGTCAAATATGAACTTAATAGTTAGCATCGTTAGGGTATAGGCATTGCTTTTTGTTTGTATTACTCGTATTACTGGGTGTCTAAAAATAATTAATTTCTAATCTAATAAGAAAAATGAGTCCATTTATGTCTATTTGTATTTCCGGCTAAGTTAAGAGACAAACGAGAATATCGATACCTATCTTATACAGATCTTACACACACTAAAGCTCTCAAGTTTATCGATGTTTACAAAACTGATAATTGAATGCGGGATTAAATATATATTAAACCCTAATTATTAATGAACTATAACTTATGTGACATAAAGTTTTGCCTGCAATGCAAGTATATTAAGTACTCAAAAAGTAATGAAAAC